>PVIJ01000602.1:0-268578 GCA_004024925.1 Scalopus aquaticus | reverse complement strand
TGAGGGATGTGTCTTTCAAGATTTTGCTGAGATGTATGTCATGTAGAGTTTTGCCTATATTTTCTTCTATACATTTTATGGTTTCTGGTCTTACATCCAGGTCTTTTATCCATTTTGAGTTGACTTTTGTGCAGGGTGTGAGGTAGTAGTCTAGCTTCATTTTTTGCATGTGGCTGTCCAGTTTTCCCAGCACCATTTACTGAATAGACTGTCCTTGTTCCACTGCATTTTCTTTGCTCCTTTGTCAAAGATTAGTTGTTCATTAGTTTGCTATACTTTTTAATACTTTATCCTTTCAGAATTTTTTTAAGAAAATACAAAAAGGTATTTTTATTTTCTCCATTGTTATACAAGAGATAACATACTATTCGTGTGTGATTTTTAAGGGGTAAATTTAGGATGTATTTAGACCTTTGATCTAATCAAAGTGATAAAACATGTTAAGGATGAAGTGTAGGAGATGAGTTTACTGCATTTCTTTCTGAGCCTATTAGGTGGTAGAGTGTTGGTGGCCTAGATCACCTTTGAAACACAACTTGGTCTTTTGATTCAATGATAAATAAGATAAATAAAATATATTGCTTTAAAGAAAGCAAGCAGTTTTTAAAAACTAGTCAAATTGGCTAGTAAAAAGAAATGAGGAGTCTTTTTTTTTTTAACCAAATTTACCTTCTTACAGAACCAAAGTTGTAAGTAATAAAATAATTCTCACTCCCCATTATAGGAACTGTTTCAGTCTATCTTCTTGGGCTTTATTACTCACAATTTTCTTCTCTTATTGCTTGTCTATAAAATCATAGAATCTTGGTGATAATCCTGTCCTCCTCTCATTTTTAGGTAACTGCTACCATATATTGAATGCTTATTGTATTCAGTATCATTCTAGATACTTTCATTATTTTATTTAATTGTTTCAACACCCCTTTCACGTAGGTATTATCTGCATTTTTATAGATAAATAAATGTAGGCTCAGAGAAATGATGACTCCAAAGATCAATCAACAACAACAAAAATGGTTAAAATGTTACACAGCTAGTAAGTGGTAAAGCTAAAGTACTAAGCCCAAAGGCCATGCTACAGTTTTCCTTCTTCCTATTAAGAAATCAGCAGTTTTTGGTTACCAAGTGCTGTTTCTTCAATAAATGCTTGCTCAGTTCATTTTGGAGTTTTCATAGATTGACAGTGAAATGAGAAAATAAGGACAGTGAATTTCTTTTTTTTTTTTTAAGATTTATTTATTTATGCATACAAGCTGGGGTACAGGCCAGAGGCGGGGTGGCAAGAGGGTTCACCAGAGACAGAGTGGGGAGCAGAACAGGCAGAGTGAGGGACATACACTGCTGAGGGGAGCAGCGGGCGAGGCAGGAGAGGTCTGCTGCTCCATGTGGGAATCTCCCCAGCAGGGCATCGCGATGTTGCTGCTGCGACAGCTCCACAGCACAGTGCTTAACTGCTGTGCCACCAGGGAGGCCCAGACAGTGAATTTTTTAACAAAGCTATTTTCCCCACATTTTTTCATTTTAAGATAATGTTCATATATTTTTGAAATTCATTTTTGACAAAATAGCAAATTGGAAACCTTGTATCAGGACCCCGGGTAAAGCTTCAAATCTGGGACCCATTGAGCTAAGTCACTTGCTCAGGTTCACACAGCTAATTTGTAGCAGAAAATTTGTAGTAGAAAATATATCATCTCACTCATCTCTTTTTTTATTTTAAAAGATTTTATTTGTTTGTGCATACAAGCTGTGGTGTAGGCCAGATGTGTGGGGTGGTGAGAGGGTTCACCAGAGACAGAGTAGGGAGCAGAACAGGCAGATGGACTGAAATACACTGCTGAGGGGAGCAGCAGGGGAGACAGGAGAGGTCTGCTGCCCCATGTGGGAATCTCCCTGGCTGAGTATCGAACTTATGCTGCCGTGGCTCTAGATAGCTTCATAGTGCTGCGCTCAACCCACTGAGCCACCAGGAAAGCCCGCACTCATCTTTTAGTTATCTTGCCTGCTAGATGGTCCTGCTATCTACTTCTCTTCTGATGAATTGTAACTAAGATTTTAATTGGTTGCTTAAGAAATGCTTACCTCAGACTAGCATATACATGGTTGACTTTGTTGGAAGAACTTAATATTATTTAATGAAATTGGTGATGCCATGTAGATCAACATATTAAGAAAGCAATCACATGTGTGCCATTGAGTATAATTGGGGCACTCTTCTAAAATTTTTTCATAATTTAACATACTTAAAGGGTCTCCCTGATGGCGCAGCGGTTAAGTGCTGCGGAGCTGTCGGCAGCAGTGATGCGAGTTCGACACCCAGCCGGGGAGAATTCCACATGGTGCGGCAGACCTCTCCTGCCTCGCCCGCTGCTCCCCTCAGCAGTGTATTTCTGATCTGCCTGTTCTGCTCCCCACTCTGTCTCTGGTGTACCCTCTCGCCACCCCACGCCTCTGGTCTGTACCCCAGCTTGTATGTATAAATAAATAAATGTTTAAAACAAACAAACAAACAAAAAAAACCCCGACCTACCTCCACAAAGGGGCTGCCCTTTCTGCCCACTTGTGTCTGTGCAAGTGTCCTATACTTCTTAAAAAAAAAAAAATTTAACATACTTAAAAAGGTGAGGCTTTGTCACTATTCATTTTAAAAGAAAGAAATATTAAAACCATTGATCTAGAAAGGCATATATATACCCAACTTTATATCTTTCCCAACATGGGAAACATTGGTCTTGTTGCAATATTGTTACATTATAATTTAATCTGTAAAAATTAAAATCTATCTACTATTTTATTAATAGTTACTGCTGGTGTATGGTTTGAATGAAGGGAGATCATTTATTTTAGGATGTTTACTGGCTTACCTTTCTTCCTGGCAACTCTGTCTCAACCAGGAAGAAAGTAACATTGTGTATAGGCTCTTTTTTATTTGCTACATTGAAATTTAGCAGTTCTTTTTCAAAGAGCACATTTTGATTTTCCTCCACTACATAAACTTCATTGTCCCTAATGAATGATGATTTCAGTAGTACAAAGTGTGGTGTTTTTTTTTTTAAGGAGATAACCCACTGTATCCTAGTGGTTTGACTCACTTGTATTAGTGTGCAATTTGGAAAAGGAAAAGGAAAGTATACCCCCAGGGATTAGCCCTAAAAACCATGGAATTGAAGGGCAGAACAGTTTACTGAGTTGATAAGGTAAATTGGATGTGTTTAATGGTTTGTAAGGAGGACAATTAAGTTGGAAAACTAGTTTTAGTGTGGTAAAATTATGTAACAAAATTTGTCATTTTAGCCCTTTTTGTTTTTTTAATTTTATTGAAAATAGATATATAACATAAAACTTACCATTTTAGCCATTTTAAATTTCATAGTTCAGTGGCATTTAAGTATATTCACATTGTTATACAGTCATTACCACCAACCATCTCCAGAACTTTTTCATCTTCCCAAGCTGAAACTCTGTGCCCATTAAAGAGTAACTCTTTAGCCTCCCTTCCCTACCCCCTAGCAACCACAAATCTATTTTCTTCGTGAATTTGACTACTCTGGGTGGTCAGTTTCAGATAAATGGAATGGCATACTTTTTTGACTGTTTTATTTCACTTAGTGTAATTTCTTCAAGGTTTATTCATGTTGTAGAATGTCAGAATTTCATTTATTTATTATTTTTTTAATTTTTAAAAATTTTATTTATATCCTTTACATTATTGTGTATCACCCCGTAGGTTTCCCACACCAGTTCACCCGTGAACCATCACCATAGTCCCCTGTGGTCTTTCTCCTCTATTTTGGTCTCTCTTCCTCCCCTTCCTCTTAGAATGTCTCTTATTTGAATGTCTGTAGAATGTCTCTTATTTGTGGTTGTCTGCTAGCTTTTGCTTTTGTTATGTTTTGTGTGCTATTTTCTCTTTCTGATTTCTTGTTTGGCTCTCTTATAGTCCTATAAGTGATACCATTTGATATTTTTCTTTCCTTCTGGCTTATTTCACTGAGCATGATCCCTTCTAGCTCCATCCATGTTGTTGAGAATTGCATTAGTTTATCATTTTTGATTGTTGAATAGTACTCTGTTGTATATATACACCACATTTTCTTGATCCAGTCATCAATTTTTGGGCATTTGAGTTGTTTCCATGTTTTAGCTATTGTAAATAGTGCTGCAATAAACATAGGTGTGCATGTGACCTTTTGGATTACTGTTTTTGTGTCCTTTGGATATATTCCTAGGAGTGGAATTGCTGGGTCGTATGGAAGCTCCATTTTTAGTTGTTTGAGAATATGCTATACAGCTTTCCATAGAGGTTGGACCAGTTTGCAGTCCACCAATAGTATAGGAGCGTTCCTTTTTCTCCACATCCTCGCCAACATTTGTTGTTTTCTGTTTTTTTAATGTGTACCATTCTTGTTAGTGTAAGGTGGTATCTCATTGTAGTTTTTATTTGCATTTCCCTGATTATGAGGGATGTTGAACATTTTTTCAAATGTTTGCCATTTGCACTTCTTTGGAATTTAATAATTTAATATTAAATTATTAAATTTCTTCTTTAAATTATTTTCTTCTTTAAATTATTAAATTTCTTCTTTGGAGAAGTGTCTTTTAAGTTCTTCTGCCCATTTTTTGACTGGATTTTTTGCTTTGTTTTTGTTGAGTCGTGTGAGTTCTTTATAGATCTTTGTGATCAGACCCTTGTCTGTTGAATGAAGTGCAAATATTTTCTCCCAGTCAGTGGGCTGTCTAGAATTTCATTCCTTTTAAAGGTTGAATACTATTCCACTATTTGTACATACCACATTTTGTTTTCCATTCATTTGTTGATGGACATTTGGGTTGCTTCTGCCTTTTGGCTATTGTGATTATGTTGATGTGTTCCTGGGTATACAAATATCTGTTCTAATCCCTGCTTTCATTTCTTTTGGGTATATACCCGTAAGTGGGGCTGCTGGATTACGTGATAATTCTTTTTTAAATTATTTTGAAGTGTCACTGCACTATTTTCCATAGCAGCTATACCATTTTACATTCCCACCAGCAATACTCTAGAGTTGTAGTTTCTCCACATTCTAGACAATACTTGTGTTTTATATCTTCTTTATAGTAATAGTATATTCAGATCTTTTGTCCATTTAAATTGAATTATTCATTGTTTAATTGTAGGAATTCTTCATATATTCTGGGTATTAACCTCATCAATATAAATTTGGGTTTATTTTCTCCCATTTCTTTGGTTCCCTTTTCTACCTGCTTAAAATTTTCATGCTTGAAAGTTTGAGTTTAAATGAAGTCCAGAGCCTCCCTCGTGGTGCACGGGTTAAGTCTCAGCCTGTGAAGCTATCAGTAGCCACTGCTGCACGAGTTCGATCCCCAGCCAGGCAAATTCCCACATGGTGCAGTAGACATCTCCTGTCTCGCCCACTACTGCCCCCCTCAGCAGTGTACTTCAGTAGATCTTCCTGTTCTGTTCCCCACTCTGTCTCCGATGAATCGATGAATCCTCTTACCACCCCACACCTCTGGCCTACACCCCAGGTCTTGTATACATAAATAAATGAATCTTTAGAAATAAAGTTCAATTTATTTTTTCTTTTGATATCTGTGCCTTAGGTGTCATATTCATGATAATGTTGCCAAACCCAATGTCATGAAGATTTTATTCAGTGTTTTCTTCCAAGAGTGTTATAGTTTTAGCTCTTAGTGTTCATTTTCACAACCTGGTATAAGGGCAGGGTGCAACTTAATTCTTTTGCATATGGATATCGAGTTTTTCCAATACCGTTTGTTAAAAAGATGATCATTTCCCCATTGAATGGTCTCGGCATCCTTGTTGAGAAGCAATTGACTTATGTAAGAGAGTTTATTTCTGAGTCCTATTCTTTTCCATTGGTCAGTATTCCTGTCTTTTGTGCCAGTATCACACTGTTTTGATTACTGTAACTTTTGTATTTAGGCTTTGAAATCATGAAGTGATAGTCTTCCAACTTTTTTCTTTGTTTTCAAGAGTGCTTTGGTTTTTCAGGGACCCTTGAGATTTCACATAAATTTTAAGATGTATCGACAAGGAGAGAGAGAGAAACTGAGCACTCACTCATGTCCTCCCTAAAGCTGTTGAACTCAGTGAACACGGAATGCTGTGCTTTGAGTAGAAGTTTCTGTAATAGAAAATAATGATTTTTTTTCTCAGTTTGTCCTAATGACTAATTTGTGATTGATGATGCTTTGTATGTTGATTAAATGCTGGAGAGAATACTTTTATCTTTTATATGATTAGCTATAAGTCCATTCCCAAAAAGTTATCTCCATGTAGTAGGTGTTAAGCCTATGTAAATGAACCTGTAGTCTTTTCTTTATTGAAGTACAATTGAAAAGTTTTCACGTAGACTTTCTATGAAATCTGAATAAGATGGTAAGAGTTTGTCCATGTCAGTTGATAGCTTGAGTTGTATACTTTAAAAGTACTTTGAGCTCCTATCAGCTTCTAATTGATTTTTTAAAAGCTGTGTTTAATTATTTTGTGAGAAAGCTCTACATTTTTATTTTTACCTTTTCAAAATGGTACAGTTGCTGAATTTTTAGTACCATATGTGAAACAAACTATCAAAGAGCAAATTCTCAGGCAATTATATTGGATACATTCTCTTTGCTACTTTTTATTTTGATAACAGTCCAGGGAAATTGCAAAATGATACAATTAACTTTTTCTTTATATCCTTTACCCAGGTTCACCAGTTATGTTCATCTTTTTCTCACTCCATGAATAATTTTCTGTACTACTAATTTAATGTTAATTCATATTCGCTCTCCTCTCTTTCACTTTTCACCTTTCCCTATATGCAGTTTATTTTCTGAACCAATTGGGAGTAAATTGCACACATCATTCCTCTATCCTTAAATCTTCAGTATACATTCCTAACAACAGAGACATTGTCTTACATAATCACAATCCATTTATCAAAATAGGAAATTAAAACAAATTTTCAAATGTTTTTCAAATTTAGGTACCCATAGTTAAAAAAATTGAAATGTAATTCACATATCATAGAATTCACTCTTTAAAGTTTACACTGTAGAGGTTTTATTTTTTTTAAAGATTTATTTTTTTTATTTGTACATACAAGCTGGGGTACAGGTCAGAGGCGTGGGGCGGCGAGAGGGTTCACCAGAGACAGAGCGGGTAGCAGAACAGGCAGATCAGAAATACACTGCTGAGGGGAGCAGTGGGCAAGGCAGGAGAGGTCTGCCTCGCCATGTGGGATTCTCCCCGGCCAGGAGTCGAACTTGCATCGCGCCGCTGCCGACAGCTCCACAGCGCAGCGCTTAACCGCTGCGCCATTAAAAATATATTCACAAAGTTGGGCCTCCCCGGTGGCGCAGCGGTTGAGCGCTGCACTGTGGAGCTGTCGACAGCGGCGACGCAAGTTCGACACCTGGCCGGGGAGAATCCCACATGGTGCAGCAGACCTCTCCTGCCTCGCCCGCTGCTCCCCTCAGCAGTGTACTTCTGATCTGCCTGTTCTGCTCCCCACTCTGTCTCTGGTGGACCCTCTCGCTGCCCCATGCCTCTGGCCTGTACCCCAGCTTGTATCTATAAATAAAATAGAAAAAAATCTTAAAAAAAAAATAATATATATATATTCACAAAGTTGGGCCTCCCTGGTGGCGCAACGGGTTAAGCGCAGCACAATCAAGCTACCCAGAACCACTGCAGTATGAGCTCAAGGCCCAGCCAGGGAGATTCCCAAATGTTGTAACAGACCTCTCCTGTCTCGCCCGCTGCTCCCCTCAGCAGTGTACTTCAATCTTCCTGTTCTGCTCCCCACTCTGTCTCTGGTGAATCCTCTCACCACCCCACACCTCTGGCTGCACCCCAGCTTGTGTGCATAAATGACTAAGTCCTTAAAAAAAAGAAAATATATATATATATATATATATATATATATATATATTCATGAAATTACACAACCATCACCACTATCTATTTTAAAATATTTTCATCACTACCAAGTGAAACTTTGTACCCATTAACAGTCATTTCCCATTCCCCTTTCTCTGCAGCCCCAGGAAACCACTAATCTACTTTCTGCCTCTGGATTTGTCTAGTCTAGGTTTTTCATGTAAACGGTCTCACATAAGATGTGGTCATTTGTGTCTGACTTCTTTCACTTACAATGTTGTTCAAAGTTCCTGCATGTTCTGTATGTGTCAGTGCTTGGTTGGAATAATACTCCATTTTGTGGATTTACCATATTTTGTTCATTGAGTGATGACATTGGTTGCTTTTACATTTTGATGTTATGAATAAATGCTTTGAACATTTGTTTACAACTTTTGCATGAATTTATCTTTTCCTTTCTCTTGGGTATGTACATAGGAGTAGATTTGCTAAGTCACATTATGCTCTACGTTTGAACTTTCTGAGTAACTACTAAGGTGTTTTCTACAATAGCTGCATCATTTTATGTTCCTACTAGCAATGTATGAGAGTTTCAGTTTCTCCAAATTCTTGCTGATATTTTGTTTGTTTTGATTATAGCCATCTTGGTATGGAATTGTATCTCATTGTGATTTTGGTTTGCATTTCTCTGATGACTAATGAAGCTGAACAACTTTTTATGTGCTTACTGGCCATTTGTATATCTTTGGAGAAATGTCTACTCAAGCCTTTTTCCCTTCTTTTTTTTTTTTTAAGATTTATTTATTTATGCATACAAGACCTGGAGTGTAAGCCAGAGGTGTGGGTGGGTGGTAGCAGGTAGGAGGATTCACCAGAGACGGAGTAGGGAGCAGAACAGGTGGACTGACTGAAATACATTGCTGAGGGGAGCAGTGGGCCAGACAGGAGAGGTCTGCTGTGCCATGTGGGAAGCTCCCTGGCTGGGGATTGAACTCATGCTGGAGTGGTTTGTCATTAGCTTCATAGCACTGCGATTTAACCCCTTGCACCACCAGGGAGGCCCCCTTTTTTCCATTTCTTGATTGAGTTGTCTTTTTATTGTTGAATTGTGATTTAAAAAAAAATGTTATGGATATTTATATCCCTAGTCCCTTATCAGACACATAGTGGGCAAATATTTTCTCCCATTCTGTGAGTTGTCTTTTCAGTTTTCTTGTATCACTAAAATTTAAAAATTGTAGTGAAGCCCAATTATTATTTATTTTAAATCAAATTTTATTCATTTCCCATTCATTTACAAAAATGTATATTGGGACTACAGCTCCACACCTCATCCTGCATACATGCCTCATTATTCCTCCACAAAGCTCCAGTGCCAATATGCTATCACTTATTCCTTCTTCCTTCCAGTCCCCTCCCAACTGAGTCTAAGAGTAGTTGTACTTTCCCAGTTTTTCTTTATTTATACTCCACAAGTGGGTGAAATCATCTCATAAAGTTGTCTTTTACTTTCTGACTTACTTAACTTGCATAATCCCCTAAAATCCTTTCATGTTGTCCAAAAAAGCATTATCTTTTTTTATTAGTAGAATACTATTTAACTGAGTATATATACTACAATTTCTTTATTCAGTCATCTATTGATAGGTATATAGGTGATTCTGTGTCTTGGCTATTATGAATAATGCACTATCCAATTTCTATGTTTTTTCTTACAAGAGTTTTATAGTTTTAACTCTTATATTTAGGACTTCGATTTTTTTTTTTAAGGATTTATTTATGCATACAAGAGCTGGGGTGTAGGCCAGAGGTGGGGGGGGGTGAGGTGTGTGTGAAAGGATTCACCAGAGACAGTGGGGAGCAGAACAGGCAGATTGACTGAAACACACTGCTGAGGGGGGCAGCAGGTGAGACAGGAGAGGTCTGCTGCGCCATGTGGGAAGCTCCCCGGCCAGGATCAAACTCATGCTACAGTGACTGCTGATAGCCTCATAGTGCTGCAACTTAACCCCATGTGTCACCCAGGAGGCTCAAGACTTTGATCCTTTTTTCAGTTAATTTTTATGTAAGTTGTGATACCTAGTTCAGTCTTTTGAAAGTGGATATGCAGTTGTCCCAGTACCACATATTGAAACGTATCTTTTGCCATTGAATTGTCTTGCCACCCTTATTAAAAATCAGTATGGTTTAATTTTATTCCATTGATCTACATGTTTTTTTATGTCAGTTCCATATTTTCTTGGCTGCTGTACCTTTTTATAATAAGTTCTTAAATTGGGAGTATAAGTCTCCCAACTCTGTTCTTTTTCAAGATTGTTTTGGCTGTTCTGGGTTATTGGATATATTCTTGTTCTCTTGGTCTAAACTTTGATAAGGGCTGTTTAATTTTCTGCAAATTTTGTGCACATATAAAAGATTATTTTTCCCCTCGTCCCTCCAGTCATATTCTACCTCTCCTGAAATTTCTGCCCTTATATACTGAAGGTCAATAGGGGGCAACTCATTTTTTAAGCCTGTTTTTCAGACTGCCAGAGAGCAAGTTGTCATAGTGTTAGTGGGTATTTATTTATTTATTTATTTATTTATTTATATTAATGCGTCTCCTTCCCACCACAACCTGAGTGTACATTTGAGAGGAAATAAAGAGGGAAGAGATGGTCGGTTTGGGTAGTTATAGTTCAACTGTATTCTATGTAGATTGTAGTCTACAAGAAGGATATGTATGAAATTTCTTTTTCCACAAATGGATAAGTAGGGGGAAAAAACCATAGCAATTAGACTTTTTACTTCACATATCTTCTAACAACCATGTAAAAGGTATGAATTCAATATTTAAGTAACATACAATTTGCTTAACACCAAAGCCAGTGTTATCACCCATGTGATTAAATTGCAAAGCAAATCATGGATGTCACCGTTCAAATAATCCCTCCCAATTATGTCAAATTACTAGTTATTTTGACTCTATGAACAGTGAGTCTATACTGTATTTTAGTACCTGTTTTACTTAGGACTGGACCAACAGGTTAACAAAGAAAAGTTTATTTTCCTTTAGTTTAAAGAGACCATTATTTAAGGCTATACTTAAATCAGGTACATAGATTTGACCTATATTTCTCCAACATAATATAGAATAGTATCATAGTATCAGAGGAACTTATTATTGTGTATTGTCTCCTTGTTGCTCCTGTTAGAATTAGTCAATCATTCCTTACAGAAGAAAAGTAGAGTTTAGTTTAGGGTAGAGCCTTTTCTTCATGAATTCAAATCTTGCATAGTAAAATTTTGTCTTTCGGAGATTGCAGTTCTTATCACTCTTTTAGATTCTGAATGGTATGGTAGAATGGATATATTTATTTCTTAACAAATGGAGTCTACTATTTGTTAAGCCCTGTGTTAGACTTTCAAATTATAAAGATGAAAAAATGTGGTACCTGACCTTGAAGGCATCACTCTTTTCAGGAACGTGAACATTTCAGGGAGCATGAAATAGGTAAATTATTTATTCAAATTTTATTTGCCCTTCTAAATTCCCTTTATATGTCAACAAATTATATATTTGAGTGTTGGTTCTAGGCATTGTATACTTTAATTGCATTTGCTTCATTTACTTTTCTATGACCTTGTAATAGTCCAAGATCCCAAATTCAATGTGTGGATCATTCCCCTCCATTAGTTGGATGGTCACTATAAAGGTTGATGTTTGGGCGTGTAACATGTGGAATTTAAAGTCTTAGGTTTAAAGCGACAGTGATTTAAAATGAAAGGATACCAAGTCCATCAGTATAAGATGGTTTTGTGCTATATTTCAGAAAAACCACAAGTGCTTCATTAAGTTTTATAAATCTCCAAGCATGTACTGCTTCAGGGCCTTTGACATTTGCAGTAGCTTTCTTCTCTTAGATATCCATGTGGATTTCCTCTCTCACATCTTTTATCAGTTTGCTAAGAGGCCTTCCACCTGTCTCCTGTGTATAGGTGCCATAAACATCTCAGGCTCACCAGTTTCAAAATTGAACTCATTTCTTCCTCCATTCCTTTAACCCCCCCTCCTTTGTGAATTGTATTGCCCTAAAGCTAGTCAGTGTAGTCAGAATCCTCAGAGTTCACTTCTGCTATTTTTTCTTACCATACACATTTGAGCAGGCACTAAGTCCTATAGGTTCTTTCTTAACATATTGTTTATTTGTACTTTTTCCTGTATTCTTACTGTATTTCCTGTATTCTTACTACCTTTACCCTATGTCAAACCATCATTTGTCTTCTGCATTTATTATAAATAATCTCTGGATTTACCCTATGTCAAACCATCATTTGTCTTCTGCATTTATAGTAAGTAATCTCTGGATTTTTTACCTCCAAGATTATACCTCTCTACTTTTTCCTCTCCCTGCTATCAGAGTAAATTCTCTAATGGCATTTTAATTATACCACTCCTTTGGCAAAAAAATCCTTCCTGTTCCTTAATACAAGGGTATTTGGGATTTAGGCTTCTGTTTTTCCAACCTTATTCTTGTTGTACCCTACTTTATTTGCTTTTATATTCCAGCCATATCAAATTGATATAGTTCTCTGAACATACCAAGCCATTTATGCCTTGGTATATTTGCTTCCACTGCTTCTAAAATCATTATAGCTACCATATATGCTAAGTGCTTATTTTCTGCAGGGCTAGTACTTAACCTATGTATTCTCAAGAAGAAAGATATATCATTCCTAATTTGCAGATAAGGAAGCTAAAGTTTAGAGACATTTGGTAACATACATTAAAATTGTATATCTAATAATGAGAGAGTCAGGATTTGAATCCAGGTATTTTGGACTCGTGTAAGTTCAAGTTTATAACTCCCAAGTCCATGTTTATTACTACTACTGTACACTACTGCTGTCACTTTTGTCCTTTCCTATCCTGTTGAATTCCTTCTTGTTTCAGAGTCGTCATCTCCAGTTTTCTTCCTTACTACTGCAGTTGGAATTGACCATTCTTTCCACTCTGTAATTGTATATAATTGTATATAGAGCATAGCATCTCTGATACTTAATTACATTTATTTGATTATTTGTCTTAATGATCAGGAATCATCTCTTATTTATTTTTTATTTTATATATATTCTTCCTTTTTGTACAGTGCATGCTTTCTCCATCACGTCTTAATTTTGTGTTCCCAGTATACAGTAGAATGTCTGGCTCGTGGTAAGTGCTTAATAAATGTTGAATGATTGTGTATGCTCAGATTACTTGTCTAAGACAAGTGTAATGGGTTTTATATTATTTTTGTAGAGTGCAGAGAGTAAGAAAGACAAGGTCCTTCAGTAAATTGAATTTAATAGTACTAATAGTAATAATAATAATAATTGATATTTGTTGCATTACCATGTGTTAATCACTGTTATGCACTCTTAGTATTGTTAATCTACTTAATCATCAATAAACCAGTAATATACTAATTGCTATTCTTATTTTATATTTTATAACTGAGGAAAATGAACCTCAGAGAGGTAGAAAAGATTAGCTAAAATCACACTGAGCCAGATGGTCTGGCATACTAAGGTTCCTTGCTCTTAGTCTTAATGGTATTAGTTGGAGATTTATGGATGTTTGAGGCTCTTTTTAACTTATTACAATTGAGTGTTTCTTTAGAGTGTCAATGTTTATTTTTCTATTTAGAGCAGAAGCCAGGACTTCTTTCTGAACCCAACCATACCCATTTATTATCAAGGGGAAAATACAGAGTAATGTTTCTTTTTTCAAAGTTAAGATTTTCATGTCCTTAATTGCCATATACTTCATTCCTTGTGACTTCTAGTGAGTATGTGAGCAATCTACTTTTTAAAAAACCACAAAATTTGTTGTTTGTGTACCAGTTAGAAATAATGTAGATGTAGTTGCCAGAAATTACTAAATAAATGCATGGCTTGTCTGTCCTTGTAAGAACTCTGGGAGAGAGGAAATCCAATTAAATTCATTATATTTAAAGAAGTTTTTTTCCTGACAAAACTTTTATGGTTAAAATGTGACATGAGGGGGCCTCCCTGGTGGCGCAGTGGTTGAGCGCTGCACTGTGGAGCTGTCGGCAGCAAGCTCGATGCCCAGCCGCGGAGAATCCCACATGGTGCGGCAGACCTCTCCTGCCTCGCCCACTGCTCCCCTCAGCAGTGTATTTCTGATCTGCCTGTTCTGCTCCCCACCCTGTCTCTGGTGAACCCTCTCACCGCCCCCACGTCTCTGGCTTGTACCCCAGCTTGTATTTATAAATAATCTTAAAAAAAATAAAATGTGACATGATACTTCTAGATTCTCTGCTTACTTCATTGGTTAATATTTTTATTTTTATATATAATAAATATATGTTATTATTATAGTATGTATATTTTATATTGGGAGAGTCACTTAATACATTTGATGTGGTGAAAGAGGTGTGAGCTTTGAAGTCTGAAATACCTGTCTTCAGATCTCTGCATGGTTATGTGTGCTTGGTCAAGTCACTTAACTTTTTTGAATTTCAGTTACTTAAAATGAAGATCAATCAATTTATTTTATCAAGTAGTTAGGATGATTGAACAGAATAATATGTGAAAAGTGCTGACACACGTGAGGCTTTGTATTAATGTGTTTTTTTAAACACTTAATGGTAGATATCATTTTAAAAAGATATCTTTTAGAGACTTCAAAAAATAATAGCATCTATATTAAAACTGTAGTTAAGAAATGAAGTTTCTGGGCCTCCCAGGTGGTGCAGCGGGTTAAGTGCAGCACTGTGAAGCTATCCAGAGCCACTGCAGCACAAGTTCGATGCCCGGCCAGGGAGCTTCCCACTTGGCGCAGCAGACCTCTCCTGCCTTGCCCGCTACTCTCCTCAGCAGTGTATTTCAGTTGATCTGCCTGTTCTGCTCCCCACTCTGTCTCTGGGGTATCCTCTCACCACCCCACACCTCTGGCCTACACCCCAGCTTGTATGCATAAGTAAATCTTTAAGAAAAAAAAGAAATGAAGTTTCTGTAGCTGAGCAAAGTAGAATTTATTTTCTCTAGCTTTAACTTAGAATTAGAAAAAGCATGATGATTTTCTCATGCTGTTGTGAAGCGTCAGAAATCCCAATATGCTATCTACTTGTGTTTTTTGAGAAGAGAATTGTGAATCAAATAGGAAGCACAGTTTTTCTTGTAGAAAGAAGCTTGAAATGTTTTTAGGTTAAAGAACACAGCCTTTTCATTCTAGTATTTCAAAATATTGTTGTCTTGAGCTTTACAGTATCAGCAAAATTCATTCTTAAATATATCATTATGAGGTCCTGAATTGCATTACTTCCTCCCTTTGAGTGAATCTTGGAGCATGTTTGTGGTAGATGCCGCAGTTGAAAATTTGGAGTATTGTGTTTTTTGCAAAAAGGAGTTACTGTGTCCTTTCGTAATTTTCTCTTGGAACACTGACCTACCTACCCTTTTCACTGCTCCAAGTAGAAATGAATAGGAAGTCACCTGCATTCTAAAATTTGTGTAAGTGCTGCTGACTTAAAGTAGAGAACTTGATTTAGGTATGGAAAGGCTAAGACATGTTGCTCTATCTAGTAGAAAATAAACAAGAAGAAAAACAGCAAGCATAATTTTAAAAATATACATTTTTGACATTTAAAATGTTTTATTTAGATCCCTTTTTAATGATCAAATTTGAATTTTTTTTAAAGATTTATTTGTTTTTATTTATTTATGTATACAAGCTGGGGTGTAGGCCAGAGGTGTGGGGTAGTGAGAGGATTCACCAGAGACAGAGTGGGAAGCAGAACAAGCAGAACTTCTGAAGTACAATATTGAGGGGAGCATCGGGCAAGGCAGAAGAGGTCTGCTGCGCTATGTGGGAAGTTTCCTGGCTCCCTGGCAGGGTATTGAACTCATGCTGCAGTGGCTGTGGATAGCTTCATAGTACTGAGACTTAACCTGTTGCGCTACCAGGGAGGCTCTTTTTTACGAATTTTTCTAACGAGCAATGCTATTTCCAAAAATACGCCTTAGAGAAGGTCATAATTGTTTATTGACAGATACATAGGTGAGGTTTTATTATTTTACTATTTAAGACTTAAAATATTATTTAAAGCTTTAATTCTATATAGCCCTGCTTACTTAAACTTGATAGTTTTTTGTTTTTTTTAGTGTAGGTGAGTTTTAGCCAATTCATAGCTGGGTTAATAAATGATTTTTCTAACTAGATTTTGACCAGGGTGACTCAGGGTTTTTTTGTTTGTTTGTATTTAGTGAAATAATAGTTGCATCTGGTTAAATTCCCTAGTAACTGTTGCCATCCAGTGGTTCATTTCTGAAATGTCAAATGGGATAAAAAATGAGACAAAATACTTGTTCCTCCTTGCCTTTGTTTAAATTCTGGTTAAGGCTAAAACACTGATTTTTTAAAAAGAAGGCAGAGGGGAAAAGACTTTTGAGGAGGAAAATATAAAATTATTTGCCTTTAGCATATTAGAAGAGATTACCTAAAGAGAAAAACAGGTAGTTTTTTGTGGGCCAGACTTCCTCTTAGCCATTTTCCTTCACCTTTTATTTTTGTACCTAATCAGTGGTAGGAAAAAAAAAAAAAAAACTACTGTGTTTAAGACTTGAAATAAAGTTTCTTGCCATTGGCAAAACAGTGCTATTAAAGGTGAGTGTTTTGTTTGCTGCTCATTGAAGCTGCAGGATAGAGATGAGCTGTGGTAACTTTATCATTAAGCAAAAAGGAATTTTCTATAAGCCTTTAGTTGTATATAAGAAACTGAGGTTTTTATATTCATTTAAATACTAATGAAGACTAATTTCATTAAATATGTCATTATTATAGAATGGCATAGCCATTCTATAGATTTTTTGTATCTTATGTCCCTAAGCCTTTTATATGAAATATGTGGAACTGATTTTTGTCGCTCCATGTAGTTGTAAATGGTTTCTGTCTTGACTGACTACATATATTTTGAGGTAATGCTATTAGACTCAAAATTGTAGGAATATATTTCAGCGGGTTTATCAGGTAACGTGTTTATGAACTGCCAAAAATAATACCCAAAATTCACAAAGTAATAGGCATAATTGGATATTTTGTTGATTTATTTACTTTCCATTGAGATGGGTTTTTTAAATTTTAGAGCGGATAGGAAAAAGGCAATAGTAAAATTGAGGGATTTTTTTTTTTTGCACATCTAGTTGACAAAAATGTACACAAATCATTTATGTGTTTAGTGATGTGTAACTAACAATTCTGATTTTTTCCACAAGTGTTGTCAGACACTTAAAATTTGATCTTACAATTAGGTGAGAATGTAAATATGAAATGTCCAAAAGTACACTTGAAGGTTCAAGTAATCATCACAAGAAAAAATATTTCTAACTATGTAAAGTGATGCATTTTAACTTGTGGTAATCATTTCACAGTATATACAGACATGAAATTCTTTTAACAATGCTAAAAATCAGTTATAGCTCAATAAAACTGAAAAAAACAAAAAAGAAAATTCAAGCAAATGCTGATAAAAATGCATCATGCTAGATTCTTAGTGTAATTCTACCAGTTTGAGAAGCCATTGAAGATAGACTCTGGTGAGGTACAAGACAAAAAAATTGTAATCATACAGAATTATATTCTAAAAATTATATTTACATAGTGTTTTCTTAATTTTGAAGTACTTTTATTGTATTATATCATTCAATATCACTATAAGATAGGTGGAGCAAATATTGTGTTTATTGAGAATGAAATCAAGTGTCAGAAAGGTTGAATGAATTGCCTGAAGTCACACATAGTGTCTTATGGAACTGGTACTTAACCTAGTTCTCTTGGTTTCTAGTGCAGTATTTTTTCCATTGAGCTGGTCAAAACTTGAATTTATGTGCTCTTTTAGGATATTGGAGAATTAAACTCAGTAGATTATCTTATGAGTTACAATTCTCAGAGAGGCTAAAAACCTCTGAAGGCAAAGGGCAAATCTCTATTTCGTGTTGTTAGTCTTTTTTTTTTTTTAAAGATTTATTTATTTGTGCATACAAGATGTAGGGTGTAGGACAAAGGTGTAGGATGGTGCGAAGATTCACCAGAGACAGAGTAGGGAGCAGAACAGGCAGATCGGCTGAAATACACTGCTGAGGGAAGCAGGGCGTGGAGCAGGAGAGATCTGCTGTGCCATCTGGTATCAAACTTGTGCTGCAGTGGCTGCTGATAGCTTCATAGTGCTGAGACTTAACCCTTTGAGCCACCAGGCAGGCCCTCGTGTTGTTATTCTGAACTTGATTTTTCCCAGGAACTTAGGAATGTGCTGTGGTGTGCATATGGTGCTAACATTGCTGACACTCATGATGACATTGCTGGTTCTTTCTTTTCATAATAGTGGTGACCAGGTTGGCAGTGAACAGCCTTTTCCTCAAAACTGTCCCCAGTTCTTTCTAACCTAAAGCTGTAGTTGTATTCTAGACACTTCATGGTTTTTTAAAAATTGAGATGTAACTTTTAGCATTTTAAAATACATTAATTTTACCATTTTTAGTATGTTCACAGGGTTGTGCGGAATTCACCATTATCTAACTATAGACATTTCTGTTCTTCCAAAAAGAACCTTCAGACCCATTAGCAATCTAGCCTGTTCCTCTCTTCTGACTTTACAGGTAGTCACTAATCTACTTTCTGTCTCTATGGATTTGCTGATTCTGGACATTTCATATAAATGGAATCATATGTGACTTTGTATGGCAGGCTTCTTTCACTAAGCATGATGTTTTAAAGTTTATTCTAGGTTATGGTATGTGTCAGTACTTAATCCCTTTTGTGACTGAATTCCATTGTCTGGATATACTACATTTTGATTACATTTGGGTTTCCATGTGTTAGGCATTAATGCATGATGCAGTTATGAGCAATTGTATAAGGTTTTTGTGTGAATGTACACATTTTCAGTCATCTTAGGGGTATATAGTCATGTATCTCTAAACGATGGAGATACGTTTTGAGAAGTGTATCACTAGGTGATTTCGTTGTATAAACATCATAGAGTATACATGTAAGTAGACAGCATAGCCTGTAGACACATCTAGGCTCTGTGGTATAGCCTGTTGGTACCACTGTTGAATTTGTTGTTAAGTCATGTCTGGCTGTACATAGAAGTAGAATTTCAGGGTCATAGAGTAATTCTGCTTAATTTTTGAAGAACTACCACACTTTTCCAAGGTGGCGGCATCATTTTTATTCCCACCAACAATGTATTAAAGACCTTATGTTTTGTGAGGGTGGACCATTCATCACTTTACAAGTGCATCTTCAAGCCTGTTTTTTATTTCATTCCCTTCTACCTCCCCCCATCTATTGAAATTATATGCATTCTTCAAAGTGTTGCTCTCACATGCTGCTTGTTATACAAAATTCTTGGATTACTCCAGCTAAAAGTGATTTTTCTCTCTTTAATGAATATTGTTGTATCAAACTTCTCTTTGACACCTTTTGTTACAGTTGTTGAAGTCATGGAATAAATGGGAGAGAATTGGAATCTTTAACTTAGAATTTTAAAATGTTCCACGATGCGGATATGCTGTATTTATTTCCATAATATATATAATACCATATCACATTAATGTTTTTTTAATAAAACAGACATCAACTTATAAATACATACTATCTCTAATTTGTAAAATTCTAGAATTTAAAATGATGGTTTTATCTGTTTTCACAACTGGCAAGCATATAGATCTGCAAATACCTAATAAATTCTTGGACTTGTACCAAGCTTCTTATATGAACAGTTACCTTTCTCAAATTCCCTATTACAATTTTCCCTCCTTGCTTTTGTAGTTAATGCTTTGACACCTTTTTTTATAGTTATTGTGGTCATGGAATAAATGGAAGAGAATTGGAATCCTTAAGATGGAATTTTAAATTGTTCCATGATGCAGATATGTATTTATCTCCGTAATGCTGCATCACATCAATTTTTTTAAATGAAATGGACATTAACATATAAATACATAGGGGATTTGGTAAGTGTATTTTGTATGTTTATGGGATGGACTGTGCAGTCATTAAAAACAATGTTTTAAAACATTTAATGGCATAAAGAAAGCATTCATAAAATTAAGTGAAAATTGTGGTTATTGGTTTGCATCTGCAAACCCTTTTTTATCTGGCTTTTGGGTAATATTTTAAGGACAGATTTTTAAAAGTGGAATTACTGGAATGAAGGGCATTTTGATAGACATTTCCAACCTGAGAAAGATTGTGCATATTTGTTAAGAAAATTAATTTAGAATTAACTTTGAAATTAAAGGGTTTATGTTTATTTTCAGAGTTAATTTTCTTCTAACACTCATTTCAACCAGTATGCATTGAATACTTGCTATGTATGCTGTATTCTTAGACCCGCAGTGGGGAGCAGTGAACAAACAGGGATGGTTTTTAGAATCATGGAACTTTCTTGTCTATATGACTCTAGATATCTGGTAGTGGGTTAAATCTTTCTTTTGTTTAAGAGTCAGAGTTGACTAAATAAGGAAAGCTGTGCTTTATTAACTTACCTATGTTATGTTGTCTTTTTACTATCTAGTCCTGTATACATCTTCCTATGAACTGTGTTCATGTACATGTTTTATTGATAAAACAAAGCAAAACACTGCTTCTTAGACTCTGTGCTAGCACAGAAAATATCATGCAATGAATTTTCTGTGTCTGGGTTATACCTGCAGACATACCTGAAAATAAGCAGATAGTTGGGAGACTCTAAAATTCCCTTCCTGTAGCCCCAGTATCTTATCTGGTTATATTTAAATTACAATTCAGAAGTCACCTTAAATTGTAATTATTTTAACAGTAATTGATATCTTTAATTCATAAACAGGTTGAATCATTTATTTTGGACCAAGAGGATCTGGATAATCCAGTGCTTAAAACAACATCAGAGATATTCTTATCAAGTACTGCAGAAGGCGCAGACTTACGCACTGTGGATCCAGAGACACAGGCACGACTAGAAGCATTGCTAGAAGCGGCAGGTACGTTATTTTTTGTCTCCTTTGTAGAGAGAGTTAGTTAATTCTCTCTACAAAAGCTATCTGAGACACCCTCTTTTATTTAATGTATAAAATTTGAAATCCTCAAATTTATATTTATTTCCTACAGAAAAACTTGACATTTGGTATTTAAAAGATTCTTGGTAGAAAGTTTTCAGTAAGTGATTTCTGGGGTTAGCACTAACATTTAAAAGTAATAATAATAATATTATATGTATATATAATGTCGTATTAGTAATTGGCATCCTTTCCCTCCAATCTGGATTTCTGGTGAGTCTGCTAGTTGTAATTTAGGTATATGTGCCGTGTAAGACTCCTGAAATACAAGTGCTATGGATATGCTCTAAATTTTTTCCCCCCCTGTGCTTTGGTACCTTACATTTATTTGTTTTGCTTATGGCAGAGCAAAATGTGAACTAAAAGTATTTCTCTATTACAGGTCTTCTCTAGACTAATTTCCTTTCCTTCCACAGGACCTGATTATAGGTCGTAGTATATCTTTGCTCTCTGTTTTAGATTGACACTTAACTCTTTTTTTTTTTTTAAAGATTTATTTATTTATGCACACAAAAGTTGGGGTGTAGGCCAGAGGTGTGGAAGCTGAGAGGATTCACCAGAGACAGAGTGGGGAGCAGTAGAGGTGGATCTTCTGAAATGCACTGCTGAGGGGAGCAGCGGGCAAGACAGGAGATGTCTGCTGCACTGTGTGGGTCAGCTCCTGCTGTAGTGGCTGCTCCTGTTGCAGTGGCTGCGGATAGCTTCATAAGTGACACTTACCTCCTTGTGCCACCAAGGAGGCCCAGACACTTGAGTCTTGTTGTGAGTACTGTCCTATAACCCTGATTCCATAATTAAATATTTTAAATTCATTTCTGTTTTTCTGGGCACCCCATGATTCTTCCTTTAGATCTGTTCTTTTGTGCCCTTTTCTCTTTTGCTTGATGGTAAATCTGTATAAATAGTAGGATATCATAGAATTGCTTGTTTTTTATACCTGTATTGTTAGAGAAAACTTTGTTTTCCAGGAAGTATCAGAAAGTAGCTAATTTTTTGGGCCTCCCTGGTGGCGCAGCGGTTAATTGCTGCTGCGCTGTGGATCTGTCAGCAGCGGCGACGCAAGTTTGATGCCCGGCCGGGGAGAATCCCACATGGTGCGGCAGACCTCTCCTGCCTCGCCCGCTGCTCCCCTCAGCAGTGTATTTCTGCTCTGCCTGTTCTGCTCCCCACTCTGTCTCTGGTGAACTCTCTCGCTGCCCCACGCCTCTGGCCTGTACCCCAGCTTGTATGTATAAATAAATAAATCTTAAAAAAAAAAGAGCTTAAAATCATACCTAGCATTTTCTTGGACCATAAAAGCACCAAACTAGAAAATCAGCTATCAAAAAGAAAGCAGGGAAATCCTTTAATACAGGGAAACTAAACACACTGCTGAAAGACTACTGGATTAATGAGGACATCAAAGAAGATATAAAAAAGTACTTTGAAACAAATGATAACAGGGACACAACTTTCCAAAAACTTAATGGGATGTAGCAAAAGTAGCACTAAGAGGGAAATACATAACAATACAGGCCCACATCAAGAAACAAGAAAGAACCTTCTTTGTCATCGCAAAGAATTAGAAGAAGAAGAACAAACAAATCCAAAGGTCAGTAGAACAGAAATATTAAAAATCAAAACAGACATAAATGATAAGGAAATTTAAAAGACATCCCCAAAGGTTAATGAAACCAAAAGTTGATTCTTTGGAAAAGTAGACAAACCTCTAGCAAGGCTCATAAATAAGAGCAAAATCTCAAATACATAGGCTCAAAATGAAAGTGAAGATTACAATAGATGCTGCAGAATTTCAGAGGCTAATTAGAGACTATTACGAACATCTGTACACTAACATTCAATAATCTAGAGAGATGAACAAATTCTTAGAATTACACAACCATAGAGACTGAATAGTGAAGAAAGAGAAATCCTGAACAAACTGATAATAAGCAAAGAAATTGAGACAGTAATCAAAATTCCCAAAAAACAAAAATGTAGGACGAGAGGACTTAACATGGGAATTCCACCAAACCTTCAGATTAGATGAACTAATACCCATCATGCTCAGTCTCTTCCAGAAAACTGAAAAAGAAGGAATACTACCAAATACATTACTCTAACACTAAAACTAAACCAAAAAAAGAAAGAAAGTTATAGGCCAATATCCCTAATAAGCACAGATGCAAAAATCCTCAATAAAATCCTTACAAAATAAATCCAAAAATACATGAAAAGGATCATTTGCCATGACCAAGTGGCATTCATACCAGAGATACATGGGTGGTTCATTATCCAAAAATCAATCAAAGTAATTCACATCAACAAAAAGAAAGAGACAAACCATATGATCTTATCAGTAGATGCTGAGAAAGCATTTGATAAGATCCAGCATCCATTTAAGATGAAAACCCTCAAAAAACAGTATAATTGGAACATAACATAATAAAAACCATTTACAGCAAACCCACAACTAGTATTCTAAATGGTGAAAAACTAGAAAGTCTTTGCACTAAGATCTGATACAAGACAAGGATGTCCACTTCCATTACTACTCTTCAGCATAGTTACTTGAAGTTCTAGCTAGAACAATTAGGCAAGGATATAAAGTCAATACACAAAAATCAATTGCCTTTGTATATGCAAATAATGAGATAAAAGAAGAAATTAAGAAAGCGATTCTATTTACGATCTCTCTCACACACACACCCACCCCCCAAAAAAAACAACCAAATCTGGGAGTGGAGCCTAACAGAAGAGGTAAGAAGATCTATGCAAAGAAAACTCTAAGACATTGTTAAAAGAAATAGAAGACTCAAAGGAATAGAAAAATATTCCATTTATGGATTAGAAAAAATCAGTGTTGTCAAAATGGCCATTCTACCCAAAGGAATATACAGATTCAGTGTAATCCAAATAAATATACCCATAGCATTTTTGAAAGAACTGGAACAAACAGTACTGAAATTCATATGGAATCACAAAAGACTCCAAATAGCAAAAACAATCCTAACAAAAGATAGTGGAGGTATCACACTTCTAAGACTTCAGATTATATTATAAAGCCATAATAGTTAAAGGAGCCTGGTGCTGAAACAAAAAGTCACACAGACCAATGGAATAGGATTGAGAGTCCAGAAACAAACCCTCACCTGTATGGAAAGTTCATCTATGGCAAAAGAGGCAAGAACATACATTGGTCAAAGATAGCCTTTACAATAAATGGTGCTGGGAAAACTGGACAGCTGCATACAAAAGAATGAAATTAAATCACTATCTCACACCACACACAAAAATCAATTCAAAGTGGATAAGAGACTTGGATGTAAGACCGGAAACCATAAAATCCATAGAAGAAAACATAGGCAAAACATTTCACTACATAAGCTTCAGTGATATCTTTAGGGATTCATCCCCAACAGCAAGAATAACAAACGATAACATAAACAACTGGGACTACATTAAACTTAAAAGCTTCTGCACAGTGAAAGAAACCATAACTAAAAAGAATGGGAGGGTTGTGTGGCATACCACATATCTGACAAGGGACTGATATCAAACATCTACAAAGAACTGATACAAATGAACAAAAACAAAGCAAATAATCGGATCAAAAAATGGGCAGAAGAACTAAATAGACATTTCTCCAAAGGAGACATTCATTGTTCATCATACTTATCATCATGGAAATGCAAATCAAGACCACAGTGAGATACCATATCACACCTGTGAGAATGGCCCATATTGAAAAGGCCAGAAACAAGTACTGGTGAGGATGTGGAGAAAAGGAAACACTCCTGCACTGCTAGTGTGAATGCAGACTGATCCAGCCCTTATGGAAATCAGTATGGAAGTGTCTCAAAACATTAAAATGGATTTGCCGTATGACCCAGTAATTCCACTGCTGGACATACAACGGAAAAATTTAAAAAAACACTAATTTGAAAGGAAAATTGTAGACTGTTTATTGCAGTGCTATTTACTATAGCCAAATTATAGAAATACCCTAAGTGCCCAAAAATATGAGTGGATCGAGAAGATGTGGTATATATGCACAATAGAATATTATTCAGTGATCAAAAATGATAAATGTATGTCATTTGCAGCAACATGGATGAAGCTGGAAGGGATAATGCTAAGTGAAATAAGTCAGGAGAAAGGAAAATACCATGTGGTGTCACTAATATATGGAATATAGAGTAAGGATCAGATAAAGACAAGTTTAAAACTGACACTTGAAAGCTTACTACAAAACTGAAACATAAAGTAGGGTTTAGGGGTCAGGGAGGGGTAAGATCAAAGAGGGAAGGAAGCACAATGGACTATGGTGGTGGACTTTGAGTCATTTGGTGGTAGGTACACTATAGTGGCAATACCTGATGGGGGTTTCCAAATCTTACCTCAGTTAAAAATGAATTAATTAAAACTACTAAAAGCAATAGGAAATGTATAAGTAGCAATGAAACCTTCTCATTGTTAAGGTTTACACATACTTCTATACTCTTCCCCTTGTGCTTATATAAATACATGTATATATTTGAATATACATGGTTTTTAAAAAAATAAAGTAGGCACATATCATACAAAAGTAACTATTTTTTTCCCACTTATTGTGGAATACTTCCATAACATGTTGTTCTTTCTCCTTTTAAAAGATAATATTATGTTGCTTGGATGTCCTATAATTTATTTTACCAATTCCTTACTTAATAATACTTCCAATTTTTAAAATCTTTGAATTCCAGTAACATTAGTTTATACTAGCTATAGATAATGTTTTCTCAGAACGTATTTTCACTTCAGTAATTGTCTGTATCTCATGCTCCATCTACCACCAATGTGCAGTCACCATCCATCACCAGCCAGGTTGGCCTTCTCTATTCCTTTCTACTTCTGTTAGCCTCTAGTAACCACCATTCTGTTGTCAGAGTCTAAAGATTTGTTTTTGTTTGGTTTGTTCATTTGCATTTTTTCCCTTTATCTTCCACAAATGAGTGAAATCACACAGTATTTGTCTTTCTCCTTACTCATTTCACTCAGCATAATCCCTTCAAGGGCCAACCATGTTGTTGCAAATAGCAAGATAGCATTCTTTTTCACGGCTGGTTAGTATTCCTCTGTGTATCCATACACAGGTATATTTTTATCTATTCATCCATCGTCTTGGACACTTGGGTTGTTTCCCTGTCTTAGTTTTTGTGAATAATGTGGCAGTGAAAATGAGAGTACTTATATCTTTTCAAATTAGTGTTTTCATATTCTTTAGGAAATACCCAGAAGTAGGCTTACTGGATTATATATGGTAATTCTATTTCTCCTTTTTTTTTTTGAGGAGACTCCATATTTTCAATTTTTGATATCAGAAATAATGCTGCAGTTTATATCCTTAAATATTTGTGACTTTTCTTTCTTGTACAGCTATCTTCAGAGGACAGATAATGGCAAAGTGGTTATAACTAGATCAAAGTATATCTACATTAAAAATTTTGATAAGTTATCAAATTGGTGCCCCAACAGGTCTATCACTGGTTTTTGAGAGGACCTCATACCACTAATTTTTTTGGTTAATTTCATAGCTTATAGTCACTTTGTATTATCTATATAAATTATATAGTAGCTCTTTATGAATGAGATAAATAATTGGATATTGATTTTTTCCAGTTTTAGTTTTATTTATGACTTTATGTAGAATTTTTACTGAAATTAAAAAAAATTATATATTTTTATCTTTTCATGGATTGTATCAGCATTATAAAAATTCTACATGATAAAAAATACATAGTATAATAGTATTTTTTAGGTTTAATTTTTTACATTTAGATCTTAAATCTACCCAGTATTTATTTTTGTGAATAATGTGAATTCGAGTTCTTACTCAGTTTTCACATGGTAGCCAATTTCTGAATAGTTCTTTTGAAATAAGCCCTTTGGTCTCTACTGATGTGAAATGTAATCTTTTCATATATTGAATTTACAAATGATCTAGGATATTTTTGAGGGAGGGGGTCTCTATTATATATCCTTGATAATAATTATCCTTTTTCAGTGTTAGTTTCATACTATAATTTGCATATCATAATACACTTTATATTTTATTGGGCAAGTTTTCCCTATGAGGGGGTTTCTTCAAAATTTTATTGACTTTTTTCTCTCATTTTCAGCAATAATAGGTGGTGATTTCATCAGCTAAATTCTGTTATGGGAATAATTGATTCCTCACTGAATCTAAAGAAAAAGATTTATGACAACTAATAGTCCTACTGGACATGTGGACTCTGAAGGACAGGAATTTTCCCTTACTTACCTTTTCTTGTCTTAGTGTTAGGCATCTTATAAGCACATAATAAATACAAAAAATAAAAATGAATTTAATTTACAGTGTTGACCCAGAACATGGTTCTAGGTGGATATTCAACCAAAGGGAGAAACAGTTGGATATTTTATAATATTACAGAATATGTTCTTCATTTTTACTGAAATGAGTATAGACAAATGGGATCCTGGACTTGATATCTTATGGTATAATTATGTATTTTGAAAGACATACCATTCATTTGGTATGATAAGCATCATATTAAGTTATACTTGCTTTTAGATAAAGGACAAATTAATATTGTGTACCATGTGAAGATGGAAAGACTAAAACAGGTGGATATGCCTTTTGATATTAGCAGCACAATGAAAATTACTTGATCTTCTGTCAGCCTGATCTATGGAGACTGTACCGTTTTTACCTTAGATAATAATGATTACAAATGTAATTATAATTTGCATTTTTTGCTTTTTCTTCCTCTGCGCAACCTGATTGATGCATATTTGAAGGAATTGGCAAATTGTCCACTGCTGATGGTAAAGCTTTTGCAGATCCTGAGGTACTCCGGAGACTGACATCCTCAGTAAGTTGTGCACTGGATGAAGCTGCCGCTGCACTGACAAGAATGAGAGCAGAAAACAACCACAATGCAGGACAAGTGGACACGTATGTGTTTTTTGACTTTTAATGGTATTAGATGTTTTCTTGAGTGAATGTTGAAGTAGCAATTTTTGATTAAACATATCTTTTGGAGGCGTTTATAAATTTTAACAAATGGATGTCAGAATGGATATAAGTGTATATTTTTATATGAATATAAAAATGTATGTTTTATTTTCAACATTCCACTCATTGAGTTTTCTTGTGGAATGTACTATATTAGAGTCTGTGAGAACTCCAAACTGAATAATAATCCAAACTGAATGATTTCCATTTCTAAGAAAGTTATTTATTCTAAAAATTGTGGTAGCAAACTCTAAACCAACAGCTTGAGTACAATGCAATAATCTAGGTGCTTGCTCCTTACGTATGGTTAGTGGACTAGCAGCTTCAGCTTCCAGCTCAGAGCTTAAAAATGCAGAATTTCAGGGCCTCCTTGGTGGCACAACAGGTTAAGTGCAGCACTGTGAAGCTGTCCAGAGCCACTGCAGCATGAGTTCGATACCCGGCCAGAGAGATTCCCATGTGGCGCAGCAGACCTCTCTCGTCTTGCCTACTGCTCCCCTCAGCAGTGTAATTCAGTCGATCTGCCTGTTCTGCTCCCCACCCTGTCTCTGGTGAATCCTCTCACCACCCCACACCTATGGCCTGCACCCCAGCTTGTAGGCATAAGTAAATAAATCTTTTTAAAAAAATGCAGAATTTCAGATTCTCCCTCAGATTTACTGAATCAGAATATGCATTTTAACAAGAAACACAACTGATGTGTATGCACATTAAAATTTGGGTCACCAATTTTTAAAATCATTCTGCAATAACATTTTTACTTAGTTTTTTACTTAGTTTTTTTTATTGTTACTCAATAAAATTTTAATCCATAGGATTATATCCCATATGTCTTTGGGAATCATTTTACTAGTAGAATTTAAAAACTTCTCTGTCTAATGCTTTTAAAAGCATATAAGATTTTAATATATGTTAGAATATTTTGAAGGCTAAAAGTAATGGCTATTTTCATACTCTATTGCCTTTCTGGCTTGTTTGACATACACAAATCATATTGCAAACAGAGGTGCTCAGCTGAAAAGATGTTCATACAAATTTTTTTCTTACTGTATCAAAGGTTTTTCTATGTATTACTATATTTAGTATGACTTATTATTACTATTAAAAATACACATTCAATGTCATGATCACACTCTGTCAACAGTGTGGGTGCAAAAAAATTTACACATTAAGTCCTTGGTTGGAATGCTTTACACTTTCTACAGAGCAGAAACTCATCTGTTACATGATTAGTCACAAATACAGTCCACAGGGTTTTTCCCCCCCCCACACACATGTGAGCATTGTCTAAAACATGTCTTCTTTCACCACTGAGCTTCACTGAGTTCGCAAATTTGCTGTAACCTGTAGCTTTCCTGTCATTTCTCTGGCTCTCCTCTTCTGCTAAGCTTTATTTCCTGACAGTAAGCTAAAACCTTCTGCCACTGCCATAGCTACTGCTGCTACTGGTACCACCACAGCGACCTTCGTTTTGTGGTTTGGCAGAGAATTGGCTGCCACCACCATATTTGGATCAGAGCTTATGCAGCCAAAGTTTCCTCCTTTCATGGGTCCAAAATTTGAGGATTGATTGTTGTAATTGCTAAAACTGTAGCTTCTACCACCTTTGCAATTGCATCCATCTTTACCATATCCACTATAGGCAACCACTGCCACCATATCCACCACAACCATGGCTGCCACCAGAGACAGCGTGACCACTGTAGTTTCCTCCTTTACCAGAGTTGTTGTTGCAACCAAAACCGTCTCTGACCATCACCGAAGTTTCTAGAACCACTTTGACCTCTTTGGCTGGACTAAGCACTGACCTTCTTTTGCTTAGATAGGGCTTTCCTTATTTGTGGACATTCACAGTGTTGTCTACAGAATCACGTTCATCAAAGGTTACAAAAACAAAGCCTCTCTTCTTGCCACTGCCTTGATCAGTCCTGATTTCAGTCACTTCAGTTTTCCCACACTGCTCAAAATAATCTCCTAGGTATGTTTTTCAGTGTCTTCTTTAATGCCACCAACAAAAATCTTTTTCAGTTTAGTGGGCATCTTCTCTTGACAAAGCCCTTTTTGGTTCCACAACTCTGCCATCCATACGCCTTGTGTATCATTGCATTCATGGATGTATCCATCTCCTCCACTGTGGCATAAGTGACAAACCCAAAGCCTCTGGGTCACTTGGTATTTGAATATCATTAGCACACAGTATATGAGATTTTCCTATTGCTTAAAATGGCTTCTTAATCTCTCATTGGTTGTTTCAAAGCTTAACCTCTGATGAAGAGCTTCCACAGCTGTCCTAATTCCATGGGAGACTCTAACTTAGATATGATGGCAGTGGAAGGGGAGACTTACATGCTTACTTGGTGGCGGCCACAGGCATAAAGGGAGTATGATTTATTATTATAGAACCCTGACTCTTTCTGTGTCAGCTAATTGTTGATTGTTTTGTTTGCAGTCGCAGTCTGGCAGAAGCTTGTTCAGATGGGGATGTGAATGCTGTTCGTAAATTGCTAGATGAAGGCAGAAGTGTAAATGAACATACAGAAGAAGGAGAAAGCCTGCTATGTTTGGCTTGTTCAGCTGGCTATTATGAATTAGCACAAGTAAGCAGAAAAAATCCTTAATGATTAAAATTGTGGAATTATTTTGATGATTTATCTATTTTCATGGCTAATAAAAGAAACTAATAGATGCCATGGTCTTTCTTTTTGTCAGTTGGTGAAGTTGAAATTGTAGATAATTTTATTGCTTATGCATATATCTGGCCATGGTCCACTTTTCTACTACCATTTACTTAAAATTAGTCCTAATGAATAAAAAACATAGAAATAGTATTTTAAACTTCTCTTTAGCACTACTACACAACTATAATACAAAGTAGAGATTTGTTTTCATTTCATTCAAATTACCAGTTATTTACTTTTTTCATTCTGTGGGATTCATGTGTTTAACCATTTAGTTTCTCTCTTGTGAAGTTTTGTTGTTCTTTTTTATATAATCCAAACCCTTTGACAAGAGAAGTTACATTTTATAACAGGATGGTTATTATGATTACTTACTTTTATTTAAAGATTTATAACTAATAGTATTATAAAGTATAGCATCTAACCTGGTGTTTTGAGCAGTGAATATTGGCATGTTTTCCCAAAATGTGAAAAAGAATATTCTGTAAAAGAATATCCTCTAAAAGAATATTTTCCTACATTTAGTACATTCTCTAGGAATACTACTAATAGTAAGAATTGACATTTCTGCCCTGTGTGTCTATTTGTTTTAAAGGTATTGCTTGCTATGCATGCTAATGTTGAAGATCGAGGGAATAAAGGAGACATAACTCCCCTAATGGCAGCATCCAGTGGAGGTTATTTAGATATTGTGAAATTATTACTTCTTCATGATGCAGATGTCAACTCCCAGTCTGCAACAGGTATGTAGAAAATGATACATCAGTTAGAGGAAAACAAATTGATATAATTAATTGTAACCTGTGACAAAAAAAAAAGAAATCCCTAGGGAAAACCAGTTGTAAACCTACAGAAAACTCTTGGCCCTTGTTTAGAATTTCTGAGTAAAATACAGATTGATATCTTCAAAAATCTTTAAAACACATGTTCTGTTAGGTCAAGAGTAACAATTTTTCTATTGTTGACAATTTCTTTTTTGCTAAAATGTTTGTAATGTATAGAAAGGCAAAATTAAAACTATATTTCTTATAATTTTTTGTCTCATTTAGGTACAACTACTTTGACTTCAGATTAACCTAAAAATATTTACCCTATAGATTTTTCATGTCTGGTCTACTGAATGCATTTACTAATAAGATAATCTTATCAGTGCTCTGTACCATTAAGTAAATATTAAGTGTAAAAGTAATTTTATTTTTAAAATATTCAGTACTCCCTAGGAGGGATTTTAGGTATTTTGCCAGCCACTTTGTCTTAGTTGTATTAATATAAATATACGTAATTACTGAAACTGTTGAACAGTTAGATTCTGAGCAGTTTGGGTTCTGATATAATTTTTTGCTGAGCCTTTAAAACAGTCTTCAGTCCTATACTGTGGGATGGTGAAACCCCCTTTAATAAATAGAAATCTTCAAAAGAAGATCAGGAAAGAAAAAAGTGACAACTCCCAAACTTATACATTTTTGTAAATGAATGGCAGATCAATAAAATATTGATGGAAAAAAAAGAATTAAGTGACAAACCCAGGGGTCATGACCTTTAAAGAAAAATTTTAAGTAATTGTGTTGAGGGGGATTTATATTTGTCTCACTGAGTCATATGTAAATGAAATTTTTTTAAAAAGATTTATTTATTTATGCATACAAGCTGGGGTACAGGCCAGAGGCGGGGGGGCGGCGAGAGGGTTCACCAGAGACGGCGTGGGGAGCAGAACAGGCAGATCAAAGGAAACACACTGCAGAAGGGGAGCAGCAAGCGAGGCAGGAGAGGTCTACCGCCCCATGTGCAATCTCCCTGGCCGGGCATTAAACTCGCGTCATCACTGCCGACAGCTCCACAGCACAGCGCTTAACTACTGTGACCACCAAGGAGGCCCTGTGAATGAAATATTATTCAGCCATTAGGAAATACAAAGTGTTGCCACTTACAGAAAAATGGAAGGAGTTTAAGGAATTACATGTAGTAAAGCAAGTCATAATGACAAAGACAACTATTGATGTCTACGTAGATAATTTAATAAAGCAAAATACTTATAAAAACATATAGATCCCCATAAATGAAGTTAGGTTTCTTTCTTTTTTCTTTTTTCTTTTTTTTTTTTTTAAGATTTATTTATTTAGTCATACAAGAGCTGGGGTGTAGGCCAGAGGTGTTGGGGGGAGTGCGGGAGGGACAGTGAGAGGATTCACCAGAGAGAGTGGGGAGCAGAAAAGGCAGATCTACTGAAATACACTGCTGAGGGGAGCAGCGGGCAAGATAGGAGAGGTCTGCTGTGCCATGTGGGTCAGCTCCCTGGCTGGATATCAAAATTTGTGCTGCAGTGGCTGCAATAGCTCCAGGGAGGCCCCTGAAAAGATGTGGAAGTGACATAGGACTAAACGGATAAAAGGGATTCTGGTGGGAAAAAATACAAATAAAAAAATGCAGGGAAAAAAAGAGATGTGTCAGAGGAAAGTATACTTAATGAATTGTCTTATGAATAAATCTATCAAGGTAAAGGGGAACGGTATAAGAAAGTTAAAAATGAATAAACTTAGAAAATGCTAAGTGCTCTAAGTTGTATAGTCTTAGGAGAAAAAGGGATATTTTCAGTGATCAGAATATTCTGAATGATTAGGGTAATTTTGACTGATTAGAATGTTGAATGTGATTTTTCAAGATGCCATTGAATCTTATTAGACAAGTTAAGGAAATATTAAGAGAGGTAATAAATTGATGTTTATAATGAATGCTTCCAAGAATGTATTTTTGTTTTTAGCAAATATTTGATATATTAAGAAAATCATAAAAGATGTTCGTATTAGAGGCATGTATGTAGTAATGAAGAGTAATATAGACTCATTTAAAGCTTGTTGAATATTGTTTAAGTATTTGAGTTACTTAGATCAAAATGTATTTGTTTATTTTTATTTTCATGCAAGCTCTGTGCTTGGCCAGTAGGAGGATATATTAAGTAAAATCTCTGTTTTCAAGGAAGTTAGTATTGAATCAAAGAGACAATGCTAAGTAATGTAGATGAAACAGTTAAAACTATAATTCAGGGCCTCCCTGGTGGCGCAGCGGTTAAGCGCTGTGCTGTGGAGCTGTTGGCAGCGGCTGACGCAACTTCAACGCTGGGCCGGGGAGATTCCCACATGGCGCAGCAGACCTCTCCTGCCTCGCCCACTGCTCCCCTCAGCAGTGTATTTCCATTGATCTGCCTGTTCTGCTCCCCACTCTGTCTCCGGTGAACCCTCTCACTGCCCCCCACCTCTGGCCTGTACCCCAGCTTGTATGCATAAATAAATAAAATCTTTTTTAAAAAAACTGTAATTCAGTAGAATATAAAGCATTTAAATGCTATGGCAAGACTGCAAATGACTAAAGAGCGCTTCCTACTGTCGTTACTGCTCCTGCCACTACTGCCACTGAGATATTGCTACCATGTCCTAAGGTATTTCCTTAGGGAAAACAGCTTGATGTTTCCCTTTTTCTTCTGTTTTTTATATGAAATATAAGTATGGAATGTGACAACTGGTCTGTGCCTATCATTTGTTGAGATTTAGCAGCTTGGTTTGCGCCCTTTGTCCTTTGAAAATGGCTCCTTGGAGGGCCTCCCCGGTGGCGCAACTGGTTAAGTCTCAGTGTTTGCAGCAGGCTGTAGCATGAGTTGGATCCCCGGCCAGAGAGATTCCCACATGGCGCAGCAGACCTCTCCTGCCTCGCCCACTGCTCCCCTCAGCACTGTACTTCGCTCAATCCGCCTGCTCTGCCCCCTGCTTTGTCTCTGGTGAATCCTCTCACCACCCCACACCTCTGGCCTACATCCCAGATTTTGTGTGAATAAATAAATCTTTAAAAAAGAGAGAGAGAGAGAAAATGGCTCCTTTTATTATTTACGTCAAAAAGTATCTCTTATAGTTACATAAAAGAAATCAATGCATTTGATAAACTGTCAGATTTGTCTCTATAAAAGTATATCTCATAAAAACTTTCGTAAAATGCAAAGTAGAAAGGATAAAGGGTTACTCTTAAAATCTGTGTCAGAAATTTACACCACTGTTACCCTTTTAATCTCATTCCTCGCAATACTCTTGTATAAAGTTACATAATTGAACTCATCATATTCTACATGTAATTTTGTATCTGACTTCACTTATTTTCTATTTTGTTAACTATTCACAAACATTTTAAAAAGTTGTACAATCTATTGCATTGTCATACCTGTTTTTCAGAATGGAGGTGAGATTTGTTGATTGTAGAATCACAGCAAAAGATTTTAAAATAGGATACTAACTAAATAACTTGCTTTTGATTAGTAGCATTAGTGCCATGTACATACTTGTTTGTTCATACTTAGTAAAGAAGTTGCTGCCATCAAGGATATTTTAAATTTCTCCTTGAGGGTTCTTGGAGGTCATCCAATTCCTTGGATTTTGAAGTTGCTTTTAGCTAAAAAAAAAAATTCTGATTTTACATCAAGTTGCTTTTTAACTTTCACCTCTCTGATTCATTGGTTTTTTTCAGGAGAGCCTTGTTTAATTTTCATGTTTTTGTAAGTTTCTGGTTTTTCTCCTGTTAATTGATTTCTAGTTTTACACCACCATGGTATGAAGAGATAGTAGGATTTTAGTCTTGTTGAATTTGCAAAGAGTTGTTCTGTGGCCTGATCTCTGAAGTATCCTAGAAAATGTTCTATGAGCACTTGAAAATAATGTATATTCTGCTGTTGTTCAGTAGAATGCTCTAAGAATACAGACTATAACAAAAGAGTATATGGAAGCAAAGATGTAATAATAGTACACAGATAAAATGGGAGATATAACAGGTATAAGTGAGGACTTAAGGTCCTGAGGTACTCTCTATCTCCTCTGTTGTCTCTGAGAAACTTCTAGGGGGGGATTCTGAAGTTCTTTGGAACACAATTTGAAAAGCACCGGATTGTTTCAGCACCTTTATTTTTCAAAAGGTAGCAGCATAGACATCTTGAGAGAGGAATGGGCTTGCCTGAGGTCAAGTTCTATTTTTAATTAACTTAATTGTTTGATCTAACAAATTATATCTACTGCTTTCATGTTAGAATCACTTAAGGATCTTGTTAAAAATATATTTCCCCAGAATTCTTCCTTTCAGAGTCCAAAGCAGTGAGTCTAGGGAGAGACCAAAAACCATGTCTCCACATGCTTTTCTATGGAGGGGTGTGGAGCGTGCTCCCTATTCTAGCTATCTGCTTTTCCTTAAGTTTTTCCTTTGACGCCCAGAATAATCTGCCCCACCTATAGAGTCCTACTCACCCTTGAGGTCTAGATTAAATGTAGCCACTTTTTCTTTTTCAAAGTTTTATTGAGAATATTTTATATACCATGAAATTCACCAGTTTTTATGTACGTAATTTTTAGGAAATTTATGGAGTTGAGCAGTCTTCAATACAATTTAATTTGAGAACATTTCCATCACCACAAAAAGATTCCTTGTGCCCATATACAGTCACCCCCAGTATCAGACAACAACTAATCTTTGTCTTCCAATTTGCCTTTTTTGGACATTCCCTGTTAATTGGACATTTATAGTATACACTCTTTCATATTAGAATTTAAGAAAATCTTTAATGAACAAAAAAGTTAGGATGATGCTTTTAATCAATATGACTACAACAAAAACTCTTGATAATAATTCTAGTGGTTTATGTAAGGAAAATTAAAAAGGTATAGCTAGAGAAATACATAAGCATAACTGATTCTGTTTTGTCATAATTTTGTATTGCTTTTTGTTCTTTGTTAGGAAACACTGCACTAACTTATGCCTGTGCTGGAGGATTTGTTGACATTGTAAAAGTGCTGCTTAATGAAGGTGCCAATATAGAAGATCATAATGAAAATGGACACACCCCCTTAATGGAAGCAGCCAGTGCAGGTCATGTGGAAGTTGCAAGAGTTCTTCTAGACCATGGGGCAGGCATCAACACTCATTCTAATGAATTCAAAGAAAGTGCTCTTACACTTGCATGCTACAAAGGTACTTTCTATACATACATAAGTATTTATAGTTTTTTTCCATAAAATCTTTGAATATTTGAGTATTGAGTATTTAAGTTAATTTTATATTGCTTGTTTTCCCTATAAAATTATCTAGCAGCTAAGAGATTACATAGAAAGTCTATTTAGCCTGTATTTCCTCGAACATGGCTTCATGGTGTATGTTTATTATTTTAACTCAAATTTATTCAATTAGCTATAAAGTCAGCTAAATTCTTAGCACAACTTTAAAGGGTTTCCATTATTTAATAACTTTTGTTTTATATGATTTTTCCAACCTTTATTTCACAAATAATACACATTCAATAATAACCACACTGATACAGAAAACCTGAAATACACAGAATAGCTTAAAGAAATCTTACAATGACATGTAAAGATTTAAAAAGCACGTAAAGAATATTTTTAGTGTTTTGAGGTTTATTTATAAACAAATACATACCCATTTAAATAAAACAATTATACTTTTAACTCTTACACTCTTATTAAATATATTGAAACAATTATACTGTATTTTATTTAGCAGTATATCGTGGGGCATTTTCCCATCTTAATAAATAAATAACTCATGTAACTTTTGATGGTCACATAGTATTGTATGATTTCAATTAGAAGTGGATTTGTTTGTGCTTCGTAAAATCTAAGTTATCAATGATTAGAATAAAAGAGAAACTTTTTCTCTTGTGCAAAAAAAAGTTCGAAAGGTAGGCTATCTAAGGGCTATTATGGCAGTTCCATTGCATCAAGATCTCAGAATTGTATTTTTCTCCTCTGCCATTCTGCTCTATGGTTTCTATCCTCAAGATTACCTATAATCCACTACGGTAGCTAAGGCCCCAGCAATTCATGTTCTAGGAAGGATGAGGAGGGTAAGGGCAAAATGGGGAATGCCTGAAAGTTTGGTCATCTCACTTTAAGGAATTTTCTTAGAAGTTCTGCCTTAAATCCCTACTTATTTCTCATTGGCTGTACATAGTAGCAAAAGAGGCTGGGAGATGTACTCTTTTAGTCAGACATGTTGCCACTCAGATGAAATCAGAGTTCTGTTTTTAAGAAGGAATGAGAGGATGAATATTGGGTAGGGAACTTGCAGTCTCTGCCAAATACATCAAATGGATGCACCATAATTGCCTATTGTTGGACAATTGAATTGTTCCCAGTTTTTCACTATTATTAAAAACACTGTGATAACATCCTTGTGCAGACATTTTTGCCTAATCTCTGATTATTTCCTTAGGGTAAATTCCTGGAAGTGGAATTGCTGGGTCAAAGGGTATGGACATTTTTAAGGCTTTTGATACATATTGCCAAATTGCCTTCTAGAAAGGTTGAACCAATTTACACTCCCACCAGCAGTGTTTGAGAGTGCCCTTTACCCCACCCTACACCCTCACCAACACTGGGTATTATCATTCTTTTTAATATTTGCCATTTTGATAGTAAAAAATGGTGTTTAATTTTATTTGCATTTGTTTAGTAGGAAGGTTTAATATTCTTTTCATCATTTGCATTTCTTTTTTGAATTGCCATTTCATGTCCTTCATCCATTTTTCTATTGGAGTGTGTCTTATTGATGACTAAGGCTTTTTATATATTAAATATATTAAGAGGTTTGAAATTATTTTGAATGGAGTTTCTGTGCCTGCTCATTGCCACAGTGAGTTTATGGTTATTATTTCAAAACTGTTTTTCTGAAAAAAATAGCCAAACATACTTTAACTGGTATTCTATTTGATTTTGGTGTTTTAATTTGATAGCTTATATAGATTAAATAAAAGAAAAACTTTTGTTGCTTTACTTGTATGCTTTTTAGATTAATTAAATCTTTGAAATCTAGATAGACTGACAAGAACCTTATTATTTTGGATTGGCTTTATAAAACTCATTGATTTATTTATTGAATGCAAAATAAGTTGTCTTACAAATTTTTGTACAGACATCTGAAAGAAAAAAGTTCCCTTTTTAACACTTATGTATTAAATTAATCCTTAGTTCTTTAGAAATTTTGTGTTTTAATTTGTGTGTTTTATTTTGTTTTTTTAAGGCCATTTGGATATGGTTCGCTTTCTACTTGATGCTGGTGCAGATCAAGAACACAAAACAGATGAGATGCATACTGCCTTAATGGAGGCTTGCATGGTAATTTTTTATTGCATTCACTTGAGATTTTATGGGAAGAAAAGGTTGTGTGTGTTTAAGCCTTTGCAAGTTGGTGGGGTTTTTTGCAAATTTTCATTATAAGATCAGTAAAGATTTGAAAATTTTGTACAATATCAGAGAGGAAAGGGGAAATATGCAATGTTTTGATAGTAAATCTGTCAGAGTAGGAGACAGTACAAAAGGGAGGCTTGGCAAAATCACAACACTGATAAACTTTTTCTTTTCAACTTTTTAAGTTTAGTAAAATACATGTAACATAAAATTTTCCATCTTAACCATTTTTAAGTGTATAGTCCTTTGGCATTAAATACATTCATAGTATTGTACATTGTACATTCATAGTATTGTACAACCATCACTACCATTTATCTCCAGAATTTTTCATCTTGTAAAATTGAAACTGGCAATTACCATTTTACTTTTTATCTCTATGATTTTGAGTACTCGTAAGCACCTCATATAAATGGAATCATATGTACTTGTCTTTCTATGAATGGCTTATTTCACTAAGCAATCCTCATGATTCATCCATGTTATAGTATAGATCAGAATTTCCTTCCTCATTAAGACTGTATAATAGGGCCTCTTTGGTGGCGCAGGGGTTAAGTCTCAGCACTATGAAGCTATCCGCTGCAGCACGAGTTCAATCTGGCCAGGGGGCTTCCCACATGGCACAGCAGACCTCTCCTGACTGGTCTGCTGCTCCCCTCAGCAGTGTATTTCGGTCAGTCTGCATGTTCTGCTTCCCACTCTGTATCTGGTGAATCCTCTGACCGCCCCCTTCTGGCCTGCACCCCAGCTCTTGTATGCATAAATAAATAAATCTTTAAAAAACTGTATAATACTTTATTGTATGTATAAACCACATTTAGCTTATCCATTTCTCCTTTGAGAACCATTTGGCTTGCTTCTATGCTTTAGCTGTTGTAAATAATGCTCCCATAAGCATGGGTATACAAATAGCTGTTTTTGAGTCCCTGCTTTTAATTCTTTGGGGTATATACCCCAGAGTGGCATTTCTCAATCACATGGTAATTCTGTTTTTAATTTTTTAAGGAACTGTTTACCTCAGTGGCTGTGTATTCCCACTAGTAGTGTCCAGATTTCTGATTTCTCCACATCCTCACAAATAATTATTTTCTCTATTTTTGATGGTAGTTATAATGGTTTGAAGTGTTATCTTGTGCTTTGCATTTCCTTAGTGGTTAGTGACATTGAGCATCTTTTATTGGCTATTTGTATATATTCTTTATAGAAATGTCCATTCAAATCCTTTTCTTAACTTTGTCTATTTTTCTTTTGTTGACTCTGCCTTTTATATCATATCCAAGAAATCATTGCCAAATCCAAAGATATAAAGCTTTGTCATACGTTTTTTTCTGAGAGTTTTATAGTCTTAAGTGTTTGATTCATTTTGAGTTATTCCTCGTATATGGTATAAGGTAAGGGTCTAATTTCATTCTTTTGCATGCAGATACCGTTTCCCCAATACCATTTATTGAAAAGACTGTCATTTCTCAACTGAATGGTCTTAATGCCCTTGCCAACAATATTTGACCATATGTGTAAGAGTTTATTTCTGTGCTCTGTATTCTATTCTGTTTATCTATGTTCAACTCTTTAAGCCAGTACTGCAATGTTGTGATTACTGTAGCTTTGTATAAATTTTGAAATCTGAAACTGTGGGTCCCCTCGCTTTATTTTTCTTTTTCAAGATTGTTTTGGCTATTTCAGGGTTCCTTTAGATTCTTTATGAATTTTAGGATAGGCCTTTCTGTTTCTGCCAAATTGCTGTTGGGTTTTTTGACAGGAATTACATTGAATCTGTGGATTGCTTTGGGTAATATTGACATCTTAACAATATTATGTCTTCTGATCGATGAATATGGAATGTTTCCATTTAGTTATATCTTTAATTTCTTTCAGCAATATTTTGTAGTTTCCATTATATAAGTATTTTACTTCCTTGGTTAATTTCTAAGTATTTATTTTTTGGGTGCTATTGTAAATGGCATTGGTTTTGTAATAACCTTTTCGGATTATTTATTATTAATGTATTGAAATGTACCTGGTTTATATGTTGACTTTGTGTTCTGGTACCTTACTGAATTTACTACCTATCAATATTTTGTATGTAGTCTTCATGGTTTTCTACTTATTAAAGCATCTCAGTTGTGAACAGAGATAATTTTACTTCTTCCTTTCTGATTTGGATGCTTTTTTTGCCTAATTGCTCTGGTTAGAACATTCAGGACTATATTGAATGAAAATGGTGAAAGTGAGCATCTTTACCTAGTTCTTGATCTTAGAGAAGAAGGTTTCAGTGTATCACCATTGAGAATGATGTTGAAGGGTTTTTCACATAGGACTTTTGTTATGTTAAGGGGTTTTGCTTCTATTCCTGCTTTGTTGAGTGTTCTTAGAATGAAAGAGTATTTTATTTGGTCAGATCCTTTTTCTGTATCAATGGAGATGATCCTGTGATCCCCGCCCCCCATTCTGTTAATATGGCATATTACATTAATTTGTGTATACTCATCTATCTTTGAATTCCAGGAATAAATCCCCACGTGGTCATGGGATTTATGCTGCTGAGTTACTTCTGTTAGTATTTTGCTGAGAACTTTTGCACTAATGCTTATAAAGAATATTGGTCTGTAGTTTTATTTGTCTGATTTTAGTATCATGGTAATGCTGACCTCATATAATGCCTTAGGAAGTGTTCCCTCCTCTTCAATTTTTTAGAAAAGTTTGAGAAGAAGTAGTATAAGCTTCCTTATATATTTGGTAGAATTTACTAGTAAAGTAGTAAGTTTCAGGACTTTTACTTGTTGCAAGATTTTTTTTGTTCCCAATTCAGTCTCTTTACTAGCTATAGGCCTATTCAAATTTCCTATTGCTTCTTGATTTACTTTTTGTAGGTTTTATATTTCTAGCAATTTGTCCATTTCATCAACATCATCCAATTTGTTGGTGTGTAATTGTTCATGGCAACTTAATCCTGTAGTTCTTTTTATTTGTGAAGAATCAGTAATATTCCCAATTTTATTTCTGATTTGAGTGTTTTGTCTTTTTTCTTAGTCCAACTAGCTAAAGATATGTCAATTTCATTGATCTTTTCAAAGAATAAACTTTTGTTTTTTTTTACTTTCTCTAGTCTCTATTTTACTTATCTCTGCTCTAATTTTTATTATTTCCTTCTACTAGTTCTGGGCTTGGTTTAGTATTTTTCTAGTTTCTTTAAGTGATTTCTAGTTTGTGTTATTTCTTAACCTGATTTTAAATTAAACACAAGTAATATCTGAGTATATTTTTGGGAAAGGATAGTTACATGTTATCTCAAAGTACTATATTTGACTTTAAAGTTTTTTTTAAAGATTTATTTATTTATGCATTTAAGAGTTGCTGGGGTATAGGCCAGAGGTGGGGGGGGGTGCGGTGAGAGATACAGTGGGGAGCAGAATAGGCAGATTGACTGAAATATGCTGCTGAGGGGAGCAGTGGGAGAGACAGGAGAAGTCTTCTAGTGCCTGGCTGGGGATTGAACTCATGCTGTAGTGGCTCTGGGTAGCCTCATAGTGCTGAGACTTAACCCCTTGTGCCACCAGGGAGGCCCCTGGGTCTACTTTTATTCATTATACATGGATTATCACTTTTTCCTTCCTCTTAGTATGTCTAGTAATTTTTAATTATAAGCCATATGTTTTTGCTGCTTTTTAGAGACTCTGGATTATCCTGTTTTCTTTTTCAGACTATTGATGGTGTCCTATCAAGCAGTTAAAATACCAGTGGATCACTCTAATCCTATAGAAGTTTAATTTCAGCTTAGTTCTTACTCCTAGGGCATTACTGCTTAGTCCTAGAGAAAGAATTCTTATGACCTAACTACTTGTTATTGCCTTCTACCATCTCAGTTGAAAGTGTAGAGTATTCACCAAGGTTTCTCTATTCTAAGTATGAGCTCCCAAGTGTCCTGACTATTCTCTGCTAGGCATCCTGAAATCTCGTCCTTCGTATATTCAACTCAGGGTGTGCTATCCAAACTCCCCAAATGTTGACTGTTTGGACTGCCTGTAGCATGATCTTTATTTCTTTGCCGAAAGAGGTGTCTACTCTTTGTTTAGGCTCTATTTCACTTGAGCCATCTTTTGGAATTGGCCAAAGAGGGAAAGCTAGAGTGAATGTAGCATTCATCTAATGTATTTCTTTCTTTCAGTTTCCATAATCCTTGTCCAGGCTTTGTTGCTCTCCAGTGACCTCTGCACTCTTGCATCCTCATTTTTCCTAGTTTTTGTAGTTGTTTATGATCAGAGAGTAAGTCTCTTTAGAGTTATTGCTCTCTGATTAAGAGATGTTTTTGATGAAACAATACAGGCAACATAGCAAAAATTAGTTAAGTATAATGAAACTCTTGATGGAAAACAAAGCCCAAAATTTAATTAAGATGTCTTTAATTCTTGAGTAAGAGTTCAAAAATAAAAAAGCATTGCTCAACTTTATAATTACTTTTGCACTCAATTTTGTTTTTCATTAGCAATATTTTGGTCGTTTTGAAATATAGAACATATAGCATCTGACTTTATGCTAAAACAAGAGTTGAGGCCTACACAGAAATTTGAAGAATTTGGAACTAAAGAATATACATAGTGATCGAAGATAGCCCTCCCTCAGTACTTTTGTTAATTGCCTTGTTCTCTATATAGATTGACCCATGGTAAAATTATTTACAAGTAAATAATTGTTTTTACATCCTTATAAAATGCTTTGCCTAATTGCAACCAGTAAGTGCTGAGGAAAAATGTAGAATAGTATCCACAGGGGTTTACCTTGGTGACATAATCCCAAGTGGTAATGACTTCACAGAATTTGTTATTATTTTTGCCAAGCCTTTTTTTTTTTAAAGATTTTTTACTTATTTATGCATACAAGCTGGGGTACAGGCCAGAGGCATGGGGTGGCGAGAGTGTTCACCAGAGACAGAGTGGGGAGCAGCACAGGCAGATTGATGGAAAAATACTCCTGAGGGGAGCAGTGGGCGAGGCAGGAGAGGTCTGCCGTGCCATGTGGGAATCGATGCCTGGCTGGGTGTTGAACTCTTGTTGCCACCGTTGACAGCTCCACAGCACGGCGCTTAACCGCTGCGCCACCAGGGAGGCCCTACCAAGCCTTTCTTTCTAACATAGATCTAACACAGTTTCTACACTTAAACGTGACGAGTTTGAGGGGGTAACTGTATGTTTCCAGGCAGTAGTATAATTATTTTGACATGCCGTTGAGTATGGTATTAACAATTTTTTGAATTTAATGGAATGTGGAAATTTAAAATTCTGTTGAACTATAACTATGCCATAAGTCTAATTCTCTTGGAAATTTTTGGGCTTGCTCAAAAGTAAGGTAAAATAATTTAATTGACTTTTCATAAAACAGCTCAAATTTCCCAGATGGACATGATAATATATATATGCATCTAAGCTACATCTCCTTTTCTTTCTTTCTTTTCTTTCCTTAATTTCTTGTTTCTTTTCTCCCACTTAAATCTTAAAACAAAAAAATTTCCTTCCTTCTTGCCTTCCTTCTGAAAATCTGCAGGATGGACATGTGGAAGTAGCACGTTTGCTTTTGGATAGTGGTGCTCAAGTGAACATGCCTGCAGATTCATTCGAGTCTCCGTTAACGCTAGCTGCCTGTGGAGGACATGTTGAATTGGCAGCTCTGCTGATTGAAAGGGGAGCAAATCTTGAAGAAGTTAATGATGAAGGCTACACTCCCTTGATGGAAGCTGCCCGGGAGGGACATGAAGAAATGGTGGCATTACTCTTAGCACAAGGTAGTGTTACTTCTTTAATAAAAACGATCAATTTGCTTTGGATGTTTTGTCAATATCAGCGTAGATTACTACAGCTAAATTTTTTTTGCATTGATTATAATGTAACATCCGGGGGGGGGGGATCCCCAGAAGTAAAAACAATAGAGATGACAATCACAATTCAGAATAATTAATATCTTTTTCGTAAGTCTTTAGCAACTAGTTTTATCATATATTATGCTTTTTCTCCCTTCTAATGCCAGGAGCAAATATAAATGCCCAGACAGAAGAAACTCAGGAAACTGCTCTTACCTTGGCTTGCTGTGGAGGATTTTCTGAAGTTGCAGACTTTCTGATTAAAGCAGGGGCTGATATAGAACTTGGCTGTTCCACACCTCTGATGGAGGCATCTCAGGAGGGTCACCTGGAGTTGGTTAAATATTTACTGACTGCTGGTATGTAGGTTTAAAGTTGTTTGTTACAAAAAGGCTTTTATAAAACTTCTGTAACTGAACAATTTTACTTGTTCATTTTATCAAAGTTGAAACATAGTTTCACAATTTAATTGCTCTTTTTAGGTTCCCAAGTCTCTAAAAACGTGATTTTTCCATATTCTTATTACCAATTTTTAATGACCATAAAGCTTCTCATTGACCTCCTCATTGAATGGTTTGTGCATTGTGGAGGCAGAAGTTATTTCTTCCTACTCTTTGTTAATAAGAGGAGATTAGAGAAAAAAAATTTTTTAAACTGGAGGAGGTTGGGATGACATAATAGAGACTGTAATTTGCATCTTTAAGCTTCATCATTTCACATTTCTGAGTCTTCTCAAAAAATTTTTTTCTTAAAAGAACAAGTGAGATTTTCATTTTGGGGGCCAGAAGTACTTAATTTTAAAATAATTTTTGCCCTATACATTGTTAAGCAGTAGTAAGAAACTAAGTATTTTTATATAGATTATTTGTACCTTTATAAAGCAAAGATATACCAGAAAAATTGATCCAATATAGATGTAAACTTCTGTATAGCCTTCAGAAAGAATATAAACATTCTACTTTGTCCACATCAAATATATTGTTTAAAACTTGAAATATAAGTAATTAATATGTAAAGGACAATAAAATATTTAGCAGAACTATATTCATCCTTTTGGGACTTCCACTGTTAACACTGATTTGAATATAGTAGACCAGCCTCAGTTTTTCTCTGAATTATTATTGATTTCTTAATAAGTTTGGATGATTTTTTAGCTTTTGAACTAATGTATAAACCCATGATTCAAGCGTCTGACCTCTTCCTCACTTGTATACTGTTGATCACTATAGTTTGTGTATACCTTTTGTTCAGCCATTGTTCTTCCATCATTTTTGGTAACTGTCTCTCCCATTCAAGAGACTTTCTCTACCAGTGGTTACCTTTCTACATTTTTTCCATGTAATTCTCTTAAGTAAAGTCATGCTATTTTATGAGACTTTTATAAGATGGAGTAGATATTTACTAAGAAATTATTGAATACCAGGTATTCTGCTCAGCTCTTGTGTTATCTCTGTTGTCACTTGCCCCTATATAGTAAGAAATATTAAACAGATTCTTATAGATATGGAAACTTATGTTGTAACCATGTTATGTAACTTCCCTGTTAGTAAATAATAAGTGACCAAGACAATATTCAAACTGACAATTCCTGATACTGTTTTTTTCTATTGCATCAATACTGATTTTCATGTTTATAGTTACTGTGGCTAATTTGAAGTAAATAGTTTCTAGACCTATCTCAGGAGTTTGGGAATCACTATTTTGTTTACAGATCACTGTCTGAAAGTTTCTTTATCCACATTAGAGTGTGATTTATTAACATGAATTTCTTTTTAAAGTATAGTACTAAAGAAAAAATCCTCCAATAGGTCTTTTCATACATTGCTTATACAACTGAACATTTAAAAACTATTTTGCTAAGTGGCATATTTTCAAACACATAGAAAATACAGTACAATGAACCCTAAGAACCCACCATCCAACTTTAATACTTTTTAATTAATGGCCAATCTCATTTCATTTGTATCCTTCCATATCCCCATTTATTTTTATAAAATGATGTTTATTTCCTTAGAATAAATATTTTAAATTGAATTTCTAATTTGAAAATTAATCATTAAAATTTTTATTTTTGTAAATGAATTTGTTAGTATGTACCTCTAAAAGATGATCTTTTTAAAAAAGTGTGTGTGTTTATGACATTTTGAATCAGGATTCAAATAAGATTCAAATATTAACTATTGTTCAATAAGCCACTTTTAATCTACAAGCTCTCCTCCATCTCTTCTTTTCATTTTCCTTGTGGTTTTTAGTTGAGGAAATGGAATGTTTATCCTTTAGTTTTCCCAAAGTGTGAATTTTGCTGATTGCATCTCCATGATTTCATTTGACTTGTTTTTGTGTCCCTTGAATTTCCCATAAAGTAGTACTCAGTTTTAGAGACTTCACTGATATCTGCTATGATATGTGTGTGTATTTGTGTGTTTACTAGACCTCTCCCATAAGTAGTATTTGTGTACTTTCATCAGGAGGTAATAAATCTCTCTGTCTCTTTTTGCGTTTTTATTAGCCATTGATGATCATTACTTAGATTCACTAATTCATTAGGAGTTGCTTAATGTTGATATTCTAAATTCTATTATTCCTTCCTTGTTAACTGGAATATATCTGTAAAAAAAGAAACTTCCCCATATCAATTATTTGGGGTAATAGGAATGATAATATAAATGTTTGTTTTTTTTCCCCCAATTAGGTTTACCAGTTTCCAAAATAAACTGGTATTTATGTAGTCTCCTAGCATCCTTCGCAGGTGATCAATGAAGTGGTTTTTTGCTTTTGATTTTGACATCATCTAAAATTTTGGGGTTTAAACATATATGATGACTCTTACCCAATCACAGTCCTCATTCTTTTTGTGGCAAAAAATCATCAGAAGTTGTAATATTGTGATTACATTTGGTCAATAAAGTTAGCTCCTAAATCATTTTGATATGGCCTCTTTATAGTCTCTGTTGCTTTCCTTGAATTCTGATTTGGCAAGGTGTTTCAGGCACACCTTATATAAATTCTGTTTCTGTCTTGGAACCAATCAATTCTCTAAGAAGCTCTAACTCTGTATAATAGGAAATGGTATCTAGAGCTCACAGTTTAAACTAAAGATACTATTTTCACTTGATCTGTTATTATCTCTAGTTCTTTTCAATTGGTCAGAGTTAGAAAATACTTATTTTCTTTTCCATAAAATAGACCATGAGTTCATGTCAGTACTTTTAATTCAGAGCCAGGGTGTTTTTAATCGCAACAATCTTGTTTTGTGCTTTCTGGTCTGCATTTTCTCTCAACCAGGCCAAAAATCTCAGTTCCCATCAAAGGATTATTCATTTAATTTACGCTACAGTATCCGTAGGACTATTCTAGAATTTAAACCAATATTTACAACAATGTGATTGATGAAAACTGATATTTTTTGGTTTTGTAGCTCTTATTTCGTAGGGTATATCTTAGGGTATGTATAGGCAAAGTTTTGTTTTAAAAGCAATTGTTATAATTCCTTTCTGCATGGTTAAAAGCATTTTTAAGGAACATGTTTAAAGGAAAATTTGGATACTTGAAATGCATTCTGATTATTTTCATATCTTTATTAGTTCACGAATTTGCAAAGTTGAAGTACCTAATATAGTTTTATAATTCACTAAGTAAATGTATGATATTTTTGTTTGCTAGGTGCTAATGTCCATGCTACAACAGCAACAGGAGACACAGCCTTAACCTATGCTTGTGAAAACGGACATACAGATGTCGCAGATGTTTTACTTCAAGCAGGGGCCGACTTAGTAAGATATTTTTAATTTCAAATATTTTTGTATTAATGTAAATGTTAGTAGTCATTTATTCTTAACATTTAAAAAACACTAGTAAAGAAGATCAATAATTTGCATGCTTTGTATAAAATAAAAAGTTTGGCTTTTTGTTCTAATTGTTGCATTTATTAAATGTATTTAAAAGTAGTGTTTAATAGAGCATACTCTTTCTTTTCTTTGGTAAAACTGTTTCTTCCTTTCATTTGAACACTCATATTTTTTTAACTGCTCTTTATTAGACATATCATAAATTCAGTGGCAGGTTTACAGAACAGAAAACATGTCAAATTACTTTGATTTCTTTTATTTCTCTGATTAAAAACAAAACTACTATTAACAAAATTATTACTGCATTCGATTTTTCTGTTCTTTTAGTACTTCTATTTTGACTTTTCAAATTTTCAAATAAAATAGCAGTTTCATATGTGTAATAATCTTTACAAATGTGGAAAACTATAAATAATACCCTACTTAAAGATTCATAACTTCTTACTGAAATGTGTGCTTTGACTAATTTTTCTTTTGTGAGGGTCCATTAAATTGTCCTCTACAGTTTTCTCCAGAATTCCATTATGTATTTCTTTTTTGTTCATTATATATTTCTTTACAGTCCATGTGAGATAGACATAAATAAATGCTAGAGTCAATTTTATTAGTTTTGGGTATTTAGGAAAAAACTGTATAAATATTGCCTTTTAAACCATTTCCTATAACACATTCCCAAATAGATACCTGAGAACACTGTTGGAAAACAGTTAATGACTAAAATAATGATATGTGTGATTTTGTTACTTCTCATCATTTCTACTAACTATTGCGATTACAATGTTAGAATATATTTTCACTAATCAGGATCTGCCCCATCAGTAGAATTTCTGAGAGGTGTGTTCTTTTTTGTTTGAGCTTTAATGGAGATATAGATGTTAAGTAAATCTCAGCCTGCTGCCTTTGTGAAATATTTTTTCCTTTTGTAGAGTTGCTTTGGGTCATCTGTAAAAATTGAGAATTGAAGTACTTTATCACTTGAAGTAAAATAACAAGATACAGTTTAGATGCTTTTTAAACAGTATAGGACTTTATCCCCTGATCGGAATTTTCAGCTTTTCTACAAAAGATTCACTTTCTTAATCTGTTGAGAGTTATTCTGAAAATATTAAACAGGAGAAACGAATGGTCTATTAAATGCATCCTAATATATTTCAAAATCTTAATGATTTTTCACCAGGTGAAAAATCTGTGAAATATTTTTAAATGTTTTGTTTTAGTAGATATCTGAATTAGGTAAATAGTTTTGTGATTAGGGTTCCTTAGAAGAATTGCATTAAATGAGCAGATAGACTTAAACTAATACTATTTTTCATTCAAAATTTAAGATTAAAAAAAATTGGCTCAGATAAATCTGTAACTTAATTAAATAAAAAAAATAATGCTGTTTTTCTAAAATAATTATTTTACTATTTTGCAGCCTGTCTTTTCAGTCGTATATACATACAGTTACACTCATTATTCCTTTCTTGTTTTCTCACTATATGGTCCATCATAATCTTTTCCGTGTTGCTACAGTCTCTAAAACTCTTGCATAATATCTTATCAAGTTGATGAACCATAATTATTCATTTATTGAACTTTTGAGTTACTTTTTTTTTCTGTTAAGTTTAATAACTTTGTAAGTTCTTTTTCTTTTTTGAATTATTTCATATATTGATTTTAGCTTTTAACAAATATTACCTATTTAATGCTTTTACTGCCAGGAGAGACATTTCAGTTTTAAAATTAGTTCATTCCCTGACAATTATTATTACAAATAATACTTGTTCTTTGTAGAGAATGTGGAAAATATGAGAAATTATAACAAATTTTATATTTAAAACCTATAAATAGGCTTTATAATTTCAAGCTTGATAATAAGCCAGCTAGAAACCAGGGAAAAGCCTGAATAAAGTAGGGAAATGAGCCCTGGGTCCTGAGAAAAATTGACTGATAATTCTTATTAGCTGGGCTTGTAAAGGCAATGACATCTTATTTGTCCCCCATTCTTTGCTGCCACCTTGTAGTACCTTCCTCTAGTGGTTTGCAAATGGGAGACTCTCCACTCCCATTAAATGGAGTAGAGATCTTTTCCATTCCTGGCATCTCATAAGTGTGTTCTTGATATTTAAGTTTGCTTGATCCTTAAGTTAAATAGATATTTTTGATGGCTGTCTATGAAGCTTTAATTTGGAGGATATACTTTTTCCCTCAGTTTTAAATAAGAATATATAAATCAATCTTTGGAACACAATCTGTATAGTTTGTTAGATTTTAGAGCTTAACTTTTGCTACAATTCAAGGTTTTGATATTATAGTTTTTTGACAGGAGTTTGATGGCTGTTTCTCATTAAAAAAAAGATTCTATATCAGAATCAGTTAGGTAATTACAGTTTTAGAAAATTTTATTGCAACTGTTTGGCTTACTTATATTGTCTCCTAAGGTAAACTGAGAATTTTTATTCTAAATGTGTAGTAGGTATAACTTAGAACTTAGTTTAAAGGTCATCTAGAAATTTTCTTATTCATTACTTCTCAAAGATTCATACTGGTGGTTTGTTAAAATATATGCATGTTATAATTTGAAACAGTTATTCAAAACTTCATTTTCTAGTTATAATAACACTTAAATTAAAAATATAGATATTTGTAGTAAAAGTACATTATGAATTAATATGGAGTTTATCTAACTTTTTAATAATGCATAAATTTGAATAATTCATTAAGACATTTAGACTAATTTAGTATTCTTAAATAGACTACTTCAAATGTTCTTGTTGACAATCAAAAATGAAATGAAATGAAGTTTTTTGAGTTTTTGAAAGTTCTCCCTCCCTTTTAACTATTCTATAAGCCTTGAGCTTTTAGTCTTAGCAGAGAACCTTGACCAAATGACTCAATCTATATCTTCTTGCAATTTTCATCTCATTACCACTGTAATGAGAATCTTTGTATATTGAAATAAATGTTATTCCTTTGTTTTCTTTTTTCACATAGCATCTTTGTTTAGTCAGCCCAGATTATAACTATATGGTTGTAGGTATAATATACTGTAAACCCATTTTAAGTAAGTCTGTATTAAAACACGTTAGAATTCTATAGTGCTTAAAATCTAAAAGAAATATATTTTCTTTAGATCCCACCTTTGAAAAGCATATAATCTTGTTTCTCTGAAAAGAATTTTTTACATTATTAGTGTCCTTACAAATTTGACCAGAAGCAATCAATATGCTCAATTTAAAAACTGAAGTTAAGCAACTCCTGTAGCCTTTGCACCACTGCTCTGGTGTTCTGTATTTATTTTAAACCATTCTCCCCAATTACTGGTCTTTACACCAGAAGGCAGCATTTTAATATATCATGCTTGTCCTCATCTTTAGAGTTTACATCAGCTAAAATACTTATGACTTGATTTCATTTATCAGTCTTTTAGACCCTTTCACTACCACTTCCCATGTTTAAGGTGAGAACTTGCTGGTTAACCAACAGTGTAACTTGGATTACTCTGCTGCTTTCTCCCTGTTGTTTGCTTTTAATTTTAACCTACTTTGTTTTCTGTGTTTTCGTGAATTCATCCTCTACCAATTCTTGGTATTAGACCCAATTTTTATCTATGAAAGATGATGGCATCAGGTCACAATTTGCAAAGGTCTCATTGATAGTTTGGACACAGTAGGTTTAGGTAGCAACATTCTATTGGCTAACCTGTTATGATTTGGTGAGTTTTTTGTTCTTCAAACCATTTGTGAAGTTGATAGATCTTTCTCTTTTCATCGTGGCGTTAGAATTTCCTTCACATGTATTTCTCAACAAGGCTAAAGCTGTAATGTGAGAGTGATATATTAATCAGGTATGCAAGTATTCCTTCCTGTCTGTAGCTTATTTATGGTTTTCATTTCCAGAAAAGGTACAGGATAGTATAACTGATCAGTAGGCCTAAATCTCAAGGAATATTTCCTATCATAGATAACTAATATAGGTGGTATAAATAACTAATTAGGTATAAATAACTAATTAGGTATAAATAACTAATATAAATAACTAATAACTCCCTGGTGGCACAAGGGGCTAAGTCTCAGCACTATGAAGCTATGGGCAGCCACTGTAGTATGAGCTCGACCCCCGGCCAGGGAGGTGACCCACATGGCGCAGCAGACCTCTACTGTCTCACCCGCTGCTTCCCTCAGCAGTGTATTTCAGTCAGTTTGCCTGTTATGCTCCCCATTCTGTCTCTGGTGAATCCTCTCACCTCCTGTACTTCTGGCCTACACCCTAGCTTTTGTATGCATAAATAAATAAAATAATAATAATAATAATAATAAAAACAAACAACTAACATAGATAATAGAGAAAGTAAATATATTTTATAACAGTTATGTTCATATAAAGAAATTTTGTGACACAGCTTGGTAGTTTGTAGGCCTTTGTTGCTACTAAAAGGTAACTTTTAAAAGAAGAAATGCCTTTGGAAGCCCTCCTATATTCCTATATCTTTATCGATGCTTAATGAGTGACACAGGCTACCATTAATATTTAGATAGAACTGATGCCACTGAACATTAACAAGGCGCCCACATTTTAATCATAGATATCAAATCACTGGTCTATAAGCAAACACTTGCCTCAATATCTTCACCTATAAAAGGAAATCTAGTATTATTTTTGGACTGTTTTACTACAGTCATATAGTAATCTTACTTTGGATCTGTTGGTTATCCTTGGGCAAATCATTTCAATTCTCTAGGTTTCCTCCTCTTCTTTCAATTTTTCTTTTTTATCAGTAGCTTGGACCAGATGATCTTTAATGATGGGGCTTAAGAAATCTTATGACTGCTGAAGAATAAGTTAACACACTGCCTACCTATTTGGAGGTATTAGGTAGACTAGATGATCTTGAGTGCTTTGTTAGCCCAAGATTGTGTAAAGGTGAGATCCTTGGAGAAATGAATTTTTTAAATATAAATCATCATGACTAATAATGGTGCTAAATGTTATATCAATTATTCAGTTTCTTAATATCTTTGTATGTACTTACATGTATCTTAAATTACCACAAACATTATTTTGGGGGTTATATTATAATTAGTAGTAATTAGCTGATTTGACTTACTATATTCTATAGATTATTTTGATTAGGTAAATTATTAATCCCTCAAACATAATTAGTTAGGGTACCCCCATAATCTGGCATTATAATGCTAAATAATTATCTCTTCCACCATAACTTTTTATTATCAGTATTTTATTCTACTTAAGTACTGTCCAAGAAATAGGAAGATTTTCCTTTGCATGGATTTTTGTCTTAAGGAAACTATTTCCCCTTCCTTTTTGAAATACTACAGTTAGTCAAGATTATAGTCTCTCTAGTTATCTTTGGACATACTGAATTATAATTTTTTTCTTTTCCTGCTGTTAGTTTATTTCAAGTAACAGAATAAATTTGTGTTGCATTTCTTTGCATATGCCTTCAAACTTTGAAAATTTCCTTTGTTTAAGATTGTTTTTTCAGCTTGGACTTTTAAGAGAAATATAGCAATTTAGATTGCCATTTTGCTTCAAGGTATTTGGCACCTTGAATATGCAGGTGGAAAAGGAAGAAGATCTGAGGACATAAGATAGAATGTGGTTTCTTTCTTTATGCTCAAAATATATCTGCTTTAGATGACATGGATCAGGAAAAATAGATATAATCAGCCTAAAAAGGTATGGGAGGCACACAATGTTACCATCTTTGCCATAATAGTTGAATAATAATTTGTCCCATTTTAATCACTTTACTCCTTTTTGTAACTAAATTTTTGTATGAAATAGCAAGTTTATAATTCGTTGAAAAAATTTTTTCTTCTTTTTAAGTAGCTCATATTTTTATGTGAAAATTCATGATGTGTAAAAGTGTCCTCCAAGCACCTAGTTTCCTTCTTTATTGGCAATCAATGTTGTTTATTTTTGTATCATTTCAGAGATATTTTACTTATGTTTGATGAAAACATATTTAAAATATTATTAATGCTTCATTTCATATATTCACTATAACTCTCATTGAAATAGAATTTTGGTTTTTACTATATAATTTTCTCTGTAGGATTGACTATAGTTTTTAAGGGTTTATTATTTTTAATATTTTAATAAAAATTGAAGCATTTTGCACTAATGAGGAAATTGAACCCTTTGATCATGTCATAGTGGTCTCTCACTAATTTTCATCCTTAACCATAGCGCTTTCTGATCTTATGTTTTCTTTGGGCTGTGTTTACCAGCTAAATGAATTTTATGGGATAGTTTCCTAGAATATTTAGGCTAATGGAAACTAGGTGATTTGGACATGGATATATTAATGCTGTGATTCATCTTTCTTGAGTTTATTTCCTTTGAAATAGTTTTGATTTGGACTCCCCTTAAAAGGAAGAAAAAATTTTAAGCATCAGTTTTGTTATCTATATTAAATCTTAAATGATATAGAAATGTGAACCAGGTCCTTCTTCATGAGATTATTTTTTTAATTTAAGCAATATGTTGTGTGCTCTTCTAAACATTTCCATATGCCCAGGCACATATATATTCAATGTATGTGGACTGTATATCTTTTTTTTTGTTTTTTGTTTTTTGTTTTTTTTTTTATTTATACATACAAGCTGGGGTACAGGCCAGAGGTATGGGGCGGCGAGAGGGTTCACCAGAGCCAGAGCCGGGAGCAGAACAGGCAGATCAGAAATACACTGCTGAGGAGGGCAGCGGGCGAGGCAGGAGAGGTCTGCTGCGCCATGTGGGATTCTCCCTGGCCGGGCGTCGAACTCTCGTCACCGCTGCCGACAGCTCCACAGCGCAGCACTTAGCCGCTGCGCCACCGGGGAGGCCCTGTATGTCTTTTTTTATAGGAATACGTTACCACATGTATAATTCTATGACTTTTTTCTAATTATCAGTAGTTTAAAGTTCTTCTGTGTCAGTTCCTATGGATTTCTCATTCTTTTCCACAGGGACCCAGTGTTCTAATTAATTACCATTTATTTATAAACATCTGGGTTATTACAGTTTTAAAATATTACAAATGGTACTGTACTAAATATTGAGCACATTTGCATATCTTTGCAACTTTTATTATTATATAGGGATAAATTTCTAGAAGTGAAAATCGTTGGTTATTGGAGGGCCGACATCTAAAGTTTTGATAACTGCTCCAAATTGCTCAGAAATGCTGATTTAGTCTATATTTCTGTTTTATCTCCTGATTCACCATATTCTTGTTTATATACATTACCTTTCTTTTTTCTTTCTGTTTTGAATAGCTTAATTTTGTGACCTCTGATGCAGTCCCCATGTTTGTTATATCCAAAGTTTTCCCTATATTCCAAGTAGCCCTATTAGCTGTTCATTAATTGCTCTCATAGCTTTGATGAGCTATGTGTGATACAAAACACAAGTATAAGCTTACTTCTTGGAACAATATTGAGACATTGTTTTCAAATGCAAATTTGGACATGTTGTTAATATCTTTAAGGAACATACTGATTTTTAAAAAACATTCAGTCAGTGGGGACCTCCCAGTGTCTCAGCACTATGAAGCTGTCCGTAGTCACTGCAGCAGAGTTCCATCCCCCGTCAGGGAGCTGACCCACATGGTGCAGTTGACCTCTCCTATCTTGCCCGCTGCTCCCCTCAGCAGTGTATTTCAGTAGATCTGCCTGCTCTGCTCACTACTGTGTCTTGGGTAAATCCTCCCCCCCACCATCCCAATCTCTGGCCTACACCCCAGCACTTGTATGCATAAATAAAATAAGTCTTCAAAAAAAATCATTCAGACAGTATCTATTGACTCCATTCAACAAATAGACATTAGTTTATCTTCCACCCTAGGAATTCATGAGGTTTTTGTTTTTTTTTTTACACTGTCATGGTGTTATAATATTTACATTCTGTTTTATGACCCTGTTTCTCAAAATTGTATAACTGTATGTCTAGGTAGATTCATTGTTTACCTTACTAGGCTTTCATATTAGGTAGTTTCTTAACTCCAGAGTTCCTGAACTCATCTTTTTGCTGGCTGACATGGATATTTAGCACTTTTATATATATATTTTTTATTTATCTTTTACATTATTGTGTATTCCTCGTAAAAGTCCCACCACCAGTTGACCCGTGAATCATCACCATAGTCCCTTGTGCTCTTCTCCCCACTGTTTTGATCTCTTTTCCTCCCTCACAGAATGTCTTTTATTTATGGTTAGTTTTGTTGTTTTTAATTATTATCATGATTGTTACCGTTTTTTTTTTCCCCTGATCCCCAATTTGGCGCCCATATATTCCTCCTATAAGTGAAACCATTCAATATTTTTCTTCTTCTTTCTGGCTTATTTCACTGAGTATTATCCCTTTTAGCTCCATCCGTGTTGCTGCACATGGCATGAGTTTATCTTTTTTGATTGCTGAATAGTATTCCACTGTGTATATGTACCACATCTTCTAGATCCAGTCATCTATTTTGGGGCATTTGGATTGTTTACCTATCTTACCTATTGCAAATAGTGCTGCAATAAACGTAGGGGTGCAGGTATCTTTTTGAATTAATGTTTTTGTGTCCTTTGGATAGTACTCCAGTCCTGGAAGTGGAATTGCTGGGTCATATGGTATCTCCATCTTTAGTAGTTTGAGGAAACCGCCACATAGCTTTTCATAGTGGTTGGACCAGTTTGCATTCCCACCAGCAGTGTAGGAGAATTCCTTTTTCTCCACATCCTCGCCAACATTTGTTGTTGCCCATTTTTTTTAATATGTGCCATTTTCATTGGTGTAATGTGGTATCTCATTGTGGTTTTGATTTGCATTTCCCTAATTATAAGTGAAATGTCTGTTAGCCATTTGCATTTCCTCTTTGGAGAAGTGACTTTTTAGTCTTCTGCCCATTTTTTGACTGGATTGTTTGCTTTTTGTTGAGTGATGTGGGCCCTTTGTAGATTTTTGTGATCATTTCCTTGATAAGGATGTTTTGACTTGAATTTACTCTCCCCACCTCTGAAAAGATTTCAAAGTTGCTGTTGCATTTTTGAGGCTATTGTATGTAATATTTTTAAAAGAATGTAACCAAATATGAAATTATTGAATAACTTTCTCCCTCAAAATTTTAAGACCTCTATTCTAGTTTCTTCTGTTACTAAATATCGCCAGATCCTGTTAGAATATTCCCTGTCCTATGTGACTTCCTTTTTCTGCCTGGATTATCATAAGCATTACTATGCTTAAACCTCAGAGTATATCTTGGTATTTACTAGCCTGTATGAATTTTTTCCTAGAAAACAATATGTACTTTTTAACTAAAGATTTTAGGTTTTTCTTCTCTACTTGTTATTCTTCAATTTTTCTTCTGTTATAGCCCTTGAATACCTCTTTATATATTTGATCTCCCTCATTTGTATTTTCTTCATGTTTATTCCTTTCATTTCTCTGTCTTTTGCCTCTGCATTCGTTCTTAATCCTACCCTCCAGATCACTGCTTTTTTCTGTATGTTGTTGCTGCTTCTATGAGATTTTCATGGTTTCCCTGTTTCATGGTTTCCCCCTCTAATTCCTTCTGTTCTCCTACTCACTTTTAAATCTTCCTGCTATAACATTTTGTTCAGCATTTTAAAAACTTCATGTTTTCTTTTATTTGAATTATAAGAGAATATTAAACTAAAATTATTTTCCATTTGTCATAGGAACTTCTTAATAGATTTTGTGTTGAATACTTTGTGCTTTTATTCACATTTGAATGGGGCTTGCTATATATTGACATTCATATGCAGGTAGGGCAGAGAGAGGAAATGAGTCTTAACTGTCAACTTCTTCATATCATGTAGTTGTCTCAGAATGCATTCTTACCAAATCTCTATCAGAGAAGCATGTAACCCCTCAGAGTAAGCAAACCATCCAGGTAGGCCGGAGAAGTGACTTAGATTGAAGACTTGCCAGGCTATATTTCTTTGATTTGGAGACATAGTTGACTCTAATGCCTGTGAAACTTACTACTGTTTCCTAAACTGTTTCCTTCTCTCACCTTAAAGTACTTTCTCTCGTCAGGAGTCTAGAGCTAGAGAAGATTCAGATATTCTCTCTTGACCTTTTTGAAGGTTTCTGTTCTAGTTCAAAAGTTTGTACACTAAGTGCATTTATAATGATGAGTGGGGAGAGTGGGGGAGCTACATGACTAATCATCTTACAGTATTTTCCTTTTTTCTCCCAATTTTTAATATTCCCATGTCTTTTGCTTTAATTATTTTCCTTGGCTAGATGATAAAAGATATCATCCTGGATTCTGTGGCTTTAGTTGTATTGGAAACAAAGGCATGAGTTTAAATAATTCAGCAGAATTATATCTGCATATGTTAAGATTTATATTGAAATTATAATTGATAGAGAACCACATTATCATACCTTTAAAAAAAATCCTACTTCTGAGGTTATGGTCTCTACAAATGAGAATCTTTTTAGTTGAAGATCCTGAGTTAACAAAGCCCAGCATCTGAAGTCTCAGTCACAAGGTCTTCATGGCCAAATGTGATTATCATTTTTGGAATAAGATCCGTGAGTTCTTCTTTTTCCTTTCACAGGACAAGCAGGAGGACATGAAGACTATTTTGGAGGGCATAGATCCGGCCAAGCATCAGGTGAGGGTGGCCTTTGATGCTTGTAAGCTACTACAAAAAGAATAGATGTTGTAGGTAACCAGAACTCTGGATATCTGAATTCCAACCAAGACGTTCCAAGGCCCTGCTGGGTGACAAAGGAAATTCTCTTCAGTTGATAAAGCTTATGAAGTTACAATAAAAAGAGATTTACATTACTAGTAGTTTGCTTCCTTAGTATTCTTTTTATATTGTATTCCTAAAAAATCTCTTAGGTGAAAATGGATTTTCTTACTTTGATACTTTTTTTGTATTCTCTCTTATTGGGAGAGTTAAAATAACCCAGAGAGAAAATCTCAACTGAAAATTCCTTAGCATTCAAACTTGTTCAGCAAGATCTGATACTCAGAGTTAAGGTAACATATTTGAAAACAAAAAACTTAGTTTATTAGTTTAGTAAACCATATACTATTTTGTTCAAGCCCTAATTTCTGTAAGGTTAAATTTTTCTTCTTAAAACTGTCCCCTGTTACCTCATTATGAAATTGAATTTTAAGGAGGTGAATATTGTTCATAAATAGGTATTACTTTCTTTGGGGAAAAAAATGTGTGGTATTTGGACTTTTTGTTTTAAAAGTCAGACAAATTTAATATCCATTGCAATCCAGAGAAATTTGTTTAACTCAGGAACAATGCTTAATCTAAATTCAGAATAAATTTGAATTGGATCACAATTAACATAGGCCACCTTAAATTAATTTTCAGTTATCAGGTCACTATTATTATCTTCACTGACTTGTTGAATGAGAAGTTGTTATATTCTGTTTTGAACAAAGTAAGTACATTTACTTCAAAAAATATGTGAATTTTTACTCAGTTTGTGTTTTATCCGACACCTATGCAGAATGTAAAGCTGAGTATTATTTCAGATAAAGTCTTTCTCCTTACATTTGTTACAAGAGATGTGATGATAAATGTATTTTTCAAGTAAAAAGTCTCAAAACTTGGAATACTTTTTAAAAATTAGGTTTGTGATCCAATTTTAAAGGTTTAATTCTGAAATGGGGAGTCTGCATTTTAACTGATAATCTCAAGAGACTTTATATCCTGTATATTCTGCACTTTGAGACCTTGCTAGAGTTCATATAGATTATTCTACATCATTTTGAATCTGTTCTTTTTTCAACTTGTCTTTTTAACCAATCATTCTTCCTCCATCCAAATGAATAAGCTTGGTTTTTCTGTTTGTTACTTGTAATTTTTAGAAACTGAGCTAAACACAAGCCCTAGTACAGTACCTCTTAATCTTTTTTCCATTTCACTTCTCTTGAGGGATTTGAATTTGATCAGTAGTAGTTGATCACTAGTAATTATTAATACACAGTGGTGGATTGGACAAGCATACCCCCTAGGGAGAGTATCAGAATTCTCAAGCATATATATAGAATGAAAGTCCCCCTCCCCCCACCTAGACAGTGTCCTCCTCAAACTTTAAGAAAAACTGCCTCTGTGAGATAGTTATCCTTTGATATATGCCTTGGGTGCTCATAATTGTGATTTTTAAAGAAATAAACTTATTTTAAATAAACAGTTTAAAATTAAATTTTGTATCTACAGCCTAATAGAAAAAAAAAACACACTTCTTTTCTCATGGTGTTTAATTCTTCAGAACCAGAACTTTGCATTTTTCGCAGATTAACTTTTAGGGGGCTTCTAAGCTCTAATTATTCACTTACCAATATATTTTAAAAGCTAGTGATTAACTTACTTTAATAAACTTCTAAGTATGATTTCCCACTTTTAACATGTTAACTTTTATTAAGGAACAATGTATGTACATATATAAAATTTTTACTACTCAAAGCCAGAAAACTTACCAATTTTCCTTGATCTGAAACTAAGAAATCCACAAAGCACCTAATACATTTTTTTTTTTAAGGCCAAGTTCTATCTTTCTAGGTTGTTTATTGAATGAGACCTTTTCAGCTATCTTAATGTTATTTAAATGTACGTACAAATGGCTTCTAGTCAAGAAGGTAAAGTGTTAACATATTTTGAAATCTCTCCGCTCTCTATCATTTCAAGTATATAGATATAATAAGAAAAATTTGGAGGAAAAACAAACTAAAAATATGTAGCTATACTCAAAACAATATTAAGGAACTCTGTGAACTAGAAATAGAGCGTGGATCAACAGCTGAACCTATAGGCCCAAGGAGAAGTAAAGCATAAAAGTAAATGGGCAGTGGGGGCTAGCATTTCAGTTTCAATAGAGGAATAGGAACTGAACACATCTTACATGGAGCCAGTCAACAGACCTAGTCTACTTGAATGAAGCAAGGAGCTTGGAACTTACTGACCTACCTAGAAGCCAAGAGGAAAAAAAGCTGCTAAGCAGCTGCCTAGGGTAGCAGTTAGAAATGAACTAGTTGTTCTTTTTAGCAAAGACAACTATAACTAAAAACTTGGAGGACACCATTCTTTGATTTAGTGAGATGCACTGAAATAACTTCATGACCAGAAGCTTGTCATTAATGAAAGATTTACTTCTGAAATGGACTCTAAGGGTAACTTTCAAACCATCTGATGAAAAGGGATCAGTTTGTGGACAGAAAGAAAAGAAAAAGGAACTCCTTTGCAAAATTAGCTTTTTCAAATAAAGAATTATAAAACTCATGAACAAATCTACATTAAGAGAGATAGTTAAAACAAGGGCCTCCCCGGTGGCGCAGTAGGCAGCGGCGATGTGAGTTCCACGCCCAGCCGGGGAAAATCCCACATGGGGAGACTCCCACATGGCGCGGCAGATCTCTCCTGCCTTGCCCGCACTCCCCTCAGCAGTGTATTTCTGATCTGCCTGTTCTACTACCTGCTCGGTCTCTGGTGAACCCTCTTGCCGCCCCACACCTCTGGCCTGTACCCCAGCTTGTATGTATAAATAAAAAATAAATCTTTAAAAAAAGAGAGAGATAGTTAAAACAAAAGCAAGCAAATGTAGCAAAATAGGAGAATACAGGTCCAAGAAAATTAAAAGACTGATCTTGAAATTTTTATACTTGTGCATTTAAACTATGACCCATAACCATAAACAATGTGAGACAACAAAACACAAACTGGTAATTATGAGTTAAAAACAGGTGGACATAAAACAAATTTAAAGTTTGAGGGGAATTATAGAAATAACTCAAGCTAGGATAAGCAGTTTATTGGACACAGTTGAATAAAGAACTAGTGAGTGAATCAGGTGATAAAACAAGAAATAACAATATAGCACAAAGAGAGAAAATAGGAAAGAAAAATTTAAAGAGATTGAAACACTTCACCTTACATCTATTTGAAATACCTGAAGGAGAGGATTGGATAGAAATAGCAGAGGCAGTGTTTGAAGATTTGATAACGGAAAATTTTCTAGAATTAAAGGCAGAAACAAATCCATGATTGAAGAAACAATCACTAAGTAGAACAAATGAAACTTCAGAATTTAAATGATAAAGAGTAATATCTTGAAAGTTACTGTATGAGAAAAAATACATTATAAAGGAACAACAATCAAAATTTTAACGGTAGATTTTCATCAACAATAATAATCACAGAAGACAATGGCACATAATACCCTCAAAATAACAAGACTATACAACACAATATAGAATTCTAAACTACCGTCACAGAAAAGGAAAAATAAGCATATTTTCAAATGTACAAAGAATAAAAGAACTTACCACATCAGACCCCTTACCAAAATACTACTAAAAGATATGTACATCAATAAAGAGGAAAGTGAACCCTGGAGGAAGGTGTGGAATGCCAGAAGGTACGGTAAGCAAAGAAATTGGTAAAACATTATGAATTTTTAGTATAAAAGCCCCCAATTTTATCCTTAAACCAAAGTAGTAATAAACTCCTAGACAGCAGTGGGCTGCAGAAGGATATTCTAGAAGGGTAAAATGCCATGCTTGAGTCCTTGTGTTGTTCAGGAGAGGACGATCAGGTACTAATTAAATTTTTAAGAATTTTGGAAATGTCAGTAATCAGAACAAATATAAACCTACTGAATTCAATTGTTCAAGAACAGAGACTTTCGAATTACATTTAACATCAAAATCTAGCAAATAATGTTCCTAGGAGACAAACCTGAAGCAGAAATGACAGGGAAAGTTTCTTTTCCATTAAAGTGATGATAAAGATTATCTTAGGCAATATTTCTATCAGACAAAATGAAAATTTAAGCCAAAACACTTTGAGATAAATGCTCCTCCAACTTGTAACTGATAACAATCTGCCTTCCAATAGAATAGAAAATTACTAAACTACAAGAAACTACATTTGTAGTGTTAGGATTTTTTTCACTCCCTTCTCTGCGATACTGATACATCAAATAGATAAAACAGTGATTATGAATAAAAAAGTCAAGCTTGATTGAAGAAACATGCTAACATTTTGTTTCCAGTAAATATGCTGTACTTTCCCCCATACATGGAATATGTCTAAAAGTGTCCATGTTAGACTACAAAAAAGTCTTGAAAACAAGCTTCTTAATCATGGACTACATTTTCTGGTCTCTGTTGCTTTAAAATTACAAATCAGTGGTAAATTTTTTAAAAATTCATGCAACTAGAAAATGAAAGATGATGCTTTTACATAATTTATGGGGTAAAGGAGTAATCAAAGTAAAAATTACAGAGTAGAAATTACAAAAACTACATATCAAACTTGGGTGAAAGGAAGGTCCTTAGAAGGAAAATTTACATGTACGTGCAGTGTAAGTAAATGAGATTGATAAAAGAACAGCACAAAGAAGAAACAATATAGATAAAAGCAAAAGTTAATAGAGTAGATGGAAAACAGCCAAAAGTTAAAAGATATAAAGCAAAATTAAAAGCTGAGTTTTAAAAAGAAGTATTTAGGTAAAATATGCCAAACTTAAAAAAGGGAAAATGGCACAGGTAAATGATAGAAACTTAATGGATATTATAATTGTTTAATACAGTAGATCTTTAAAATTTGTGTATAGCAATTGTATGACCAATCAATATGAATACTTAGATAAAATGAGTACTCAATTTTTCTATAAATACATGAATTATCAAAATTGACTCAATAGGAAACCTCAGTAATGCAGTATCCACATAACAAATGGAGTGATTTCAAATCACCCATCCAATGAAGAGACCCAGATGATTTATAGGTTAGTTTTACAAATGTTCAAGGAATACATAGCTTCTATTTTATTTTAGTTCTTCCCAAAAACAGAGGAAGAAGTTTTAAACTGTGCCCTAAATTTGTGGCCTTGGAAAATAATGTTCTATGTTTGTGAAGTAAAGAAGTCATAATTTATGTTCTAAAAGTTTGTTAATCTTGAACAAATGTTGGTTATACTGATAACCCAACACACATAAGTAAGTTTATCAAGTTTGGTTTCTATTTTAAAAGGAGGATTTAGGGGTCAGATACTGTGAGACAAATGATGAATATGTTGTGGATACGTATTATGACATTAAATACTGCATATGCTTTATGAAGTTGTGGCATTGTTTTACCAACCATTTTCTAAAATATATTCAAACCAAAGTAATAGATTTATAGAGAGGAAAAAGAGTAGGTAGCTTTCCAGACCTTTCGTTTCAGAAATTTTACTAGTACCTTGGATTTTGAAATTTGACTTGGGGTGAGGGGCTTGGGAATCTTTATGTTCTGATTTTTTATAACAGCTGTATTTTAAATATACACAATTAGTAGTTACTTTAGAAGTTTATTCTAAAGTAGAGCTTTCAAAAATCTTTTGCCTTTGCCATTACTCATGGGGCTTTGGTTATGTTGATGGTGTCACTACCTGTCTTAAGCTTAAGAGATGAGAAAGAAAATTTTTAAAAAGAAAAGAAAGGAAAAATGACATTGTATTGCCCACCCATGTTCTAGTAATGATGTGTTATCAAATGCAGATAATGAATCTTACTCTAAGTTTAACTACTAGTCTTAATTTCTTGTTAAATTAACTTTTCTTTCTTTTATTTACCTAGTAGAAAATTAAAACTTCAAACCTCAGTACTATGAGAGGAAAGATTTAAGAGGTCAGTTATGTTTAGGTTCTTCCTTGGTAAACGGAATTCAAGCATTTCATTATTTTAAATAATAGGTATATAATGGTATGCAAAAATGGACACAACTGTTCTTCTTTTAGAGGAGGGAGACATGTTAACCAAAAGTACACAGACCAATGTATGATTGAAACTTTTAAGGAGTGGAAATATTAGTCAATAGAAATATTAAGTCAATATTAAGAATGATCTCAACAGGAAGTTCAGGGAGGTATTCCTTGAGGAAATGACCTGAGATGTGAAGGTTTAAAAGGGATCAATAGAGGAGTATTACGGGGAAGAGAGAACTGCTTCAACAAAAATGTCCTCAGCTTGGAGTGGGGAATAGCAAGTTGTTATATACAGAATAATCTATTTCCAGTGCATAGTTGATTATAATAATTCAGAAATAAATCAAATGGAAAAACTGGACAAGCAACTTCTAGATCTTTGTGAATAAAGTTTTCATGGTGTGTATTTCAGTGTATTTAATGTTAATTGCCAGAATATTAGTGTAACCTACATTTCAGTGTAAGTTCAAAATTCATTCTAAAGCTAAGTCATTGGCATTATCTATAGTTATTCAGTCTTCCATACCTTAAGAGTTAGTCACAATTATTTTCTAATCTATAGTGACAAAAAGTCAAAGATTAATTTTTGTAGATTTAAGGCATCTGCACTATAGAAAAAACACACCTCTTTTAGAATGGAATTCTTTTTACTGCAGTTATTTAAAAGTTTCCACTCAGCTGACGATCTACTCTTGTTTGTCATTGTAAATTTGCTTAAATCTTAGATTAGATATAGTTATGAAAATAGACTAAATTGTTTTCTGTTGACATAGCACACTTTTTGTGTGGTGACTCAAGGATTCTCTGAGTTAATTAGAATAGAGTTGACTTAATCCATATTCTTTATCAAGTTTTTCTTGGTAACAGAAGTGGACCATAACAACAAAAATTCATGTTGCATTCAAAGTGAAAGAGGGGCTAGGTGAGAGAGCTTTTCATAGAACCATGTATCTGCTACATTTTAATACTTAGATGAATGTATAAGAGTTTACAATTCTCCCAGCAGACAGCACCACTTATACAAGCAGGCTCCTTTTACTGACATTTGGTATTAGGATGATTGGAAGCTGTTTTATCACCTATTCCTCTTGCTGAAACGTCCTTGAAAAAATACCATCTTTATGCTATTACAAAACTGCTTATTTTTGTCTTTAAGTATTTTATTTCTACTCTTCAAAAATTACCTGCTCATTGGTTGTATCTTTTTCTTTTTCTTTTCCCCTTTCATCCTGAAATACCAGTGTTTTTTCCTTCAGGAACTGGTTTCTATCCTATAATAGAGTTTTAATTGGGTTCTGATAATAAGATCAAGATCCTCCTTATCACCCCACTTCCTTATTCACAGTTCAGATGAATAATTAGGAAAATAATGTTTTTAAACTTCATGTTAGAAAATTGCAATCATTTCTCTTTGAAAGTCAAATTAAACATAAGTATTGTTTTTAGTGGTTATTCTTTGGTATGTAAAACAGTTTATTCCATCTACTCTGGACTGAAATTAATCATGTATTTTGTAGGATTTGAGGTAGGTAGTATAAGTGGCTACATTGAGCATTAAATCTTCATTATGTCATTGTTACAAAGTGTTTAAAATAAATGACTAATGTTTGGCACTGATTTTTGCTTCTTTAATAGGAACATGAGTCTGAGGGTGGAAGAACACCTTTGATGAAAGCTGCAAGAGCTGGTCATTTATGCACTGTGCAGTTCCTTATTAGCAAAGGTAAAGAAAGTACCAGTTATCATTTCTAAGGGGCTACATTTCTGAATATTCCTAAACTGTTGCAGTTGTGTTACAGTTACTTTATTTACATTGTAAGTATTGTGTTCTAGTCTTCTGTTGCTATATTTTATTTAGTAAGTGTAGAGTTCATGAGGTGCTTACTAGAACTTTTCTTAATTAGTATTGAGTTTGAAGTTTTCACCAACTAAATAGTATATGGTTGCTCTCCAAAGTTGGATAAGCCAAATGTAAAATGTCTGTATTTAGTAAATAGCATTGCTTTACACTTCATAAGACTGTTCTGCTGAATATGGGGATTTGGGATAGGGGGAAATTTGCTGTACTGTATATGGTGCAGTTGAACTGACTGAGTATACAGGTATGTTCCTGTTTTTATATTCCTCTAGAGATTCTAATATTAGACTATATTTAGACAAAGAAGTTAAAATAATGAAGAGGTAGGTCAATACTGTTTACTACACTATTGAACCCATATTAAGTTGAATCTATAAAATTGTCATTTTATACATCAAAAGTGGTAATATCAGCAAATTTATCTGACCCAACCTCACTCTGTATCAAACTATTCTGGCCTCTGATTAAAAAAAAAATCCTTAGGATAGGCTAGTAAAAGGTAAGGAAAGTCTACTCAGATGATGTCATGTTTTTGAAATAAAATTTTTCCATCTGTTCCAGTGAGATTCTGATGTTTTGTGCCACTTAGAGTATCGTATAAGATTTTAGGGGCCTCCCTGGTGGCGCAGCGATTGAGCGCTACGCTGTGGAGCTGTTGGCAGCAGCGATGCGGGTTCGATGCCCAGCAGGGGAGAATCCCACATGGTGCGGCAGACCTCTCCTGCCTCGCCCGCTGCTCCCATCAGCAGTGTATTTCTGATCTGCCTGTTCTGCTCCCCACTCTGTCTCTGGTGAACTCTCTTGCCGCCCCACGCCTCTGGCCTATACCCCAGCTTGTATAAATAAATCTTTAAAAAAAAAAAAAGATTTTATATATATTTGTTTTCTTTAATTGAATAAGATGATGTTTATTTTCTTCATATCACATTTTTGCTACCAACTAAAGCATATCTTTATAAAATGTTACAACAGTCTGTAAAACCTATTTACCTCAACCATGCAGAAGTTTATCTAGTATCAAACAACTACACTACTAAGCATATAATTAGACTTGTTGGGGCCTTCCTGGTGGCACAGAGGTTGAAGTCTCAGTACTGTCAAGCTATCGCCAGTCACTGTGACATGAGTTTGATCCCCAGCCAGGGAGCTAACACATGGCACAGCAGACATCTCCTGTCTCACCCACTGCTCCCCTCAGCAGTGTATTTTAGTAGTTTCCCACTTTGTCTCTGGTGAATATGCTCACCCACTGCACCTCTGGCCTACACTCCAGTATTTGTATGCATAAATAAAACAAAAGAATAAATCTTTTAGGCCTCCCCGGTGGCGCAGTGGTTAAGCGCTGCGCTGTGGAGCTGTCGGCAGCGGCGACGCGAGTTCGACGCCCGGCCAGGGAGAATCCCACATGGTGTGGCAGACTTTTCCTGCCTCGCCCGCTGCTCCCCTCAGCAGTGTATTTCTGATCTGCCTGTTCTGCTCCCCGCTCTGTCTCTGGTGAACCCTCTCACCGCCCCACAGCTCTGGCTTGTACCCCAGCTTGTATGTATAAATAAAAAATAAATCTTTAAAAAAAAAAAAAAGAATAAATCTTTTAAAAAAATTAGACTTGTTAAGGATAGGATTGATTAAAGATTTTCTACTCTGTACTAACTGCTCCTCTAGGATATAATAAATCCTAAACAATCTCACCAATTAAATGTATTATTTTTAAAGATTTATTTAAGTTTATTATTAACAGTTTTAACAAAAATCTCATGTTGCTAATAGATGTGATTAGTGTGCCTTTCCTCTCCCAAAAGATACTCTTTAGCAAGTTAGAATTAGGTTCAGCTGTATATTTCAGAAAGTTGAATTAATAAGAGTGATTTTACCCATAAGTTTGTTTTCCTTTTCATATAAATAAGTCTGAAATTAAAGAAGAAGGAAGAATGAATATTGCTGTAGTCTTAACACCTAGTTGATACCTTTTGGGATTATAACAGGTAGATGAATGAAAACCAGCTCGCTCTTCTAGGAATCAAAAGTAATTTATCAAAAAGAGGCCAAGAAAGTATTTTGCATTTTGGCTTTCTTCAGGTCATATTGTACAAAGCAATTGAATAATTTACTAAATGGCCTTTCAGATAACATATTTGGATGATCTTATGTCTTCTCTCCATATTCAGGTCCTCTGACTCTTAAAATAGTCTTTAAAAAAATATGTTTTCTCTACTTTGAATCCTGGCTTTAATGCCACATTCCTAGAAATAGATTAAAAAAAACATTTTGAGAGTTACACATTGGTATTATGTGATGCTCATGTTAACTTGTATATATTTATTAATCTTAGTCTTCTAGATTTCCCATTTTAAAAGTGATATTGAATGAACGAACTACAACTACGCGCAACAGTGTGGATGAATCTCACAAATACTATATTGAGCGAAAGAAGCCAGACACAAAAGAGTGCACTGTATGATTTCATTCATATAAAATTCAAAAACTCAAACCAGTTTGGAAGGCAGGATAGTAGTTACCATTGGAGGGGAGGGTAGTGACTGAGAGGGGGCACAAAGTGGGACTTCTCGTATGTGGATAGTATTGTTTCTTGATCTGGGTGCTGGTTACACAGGTGTATTCACTTTGTGAAAAATTTTCAAACTGTACAGTTATGATTTTTGCACTCTTTTATATCTATGTTGTACTTCCAAAAAAAAATCTTTAAAATGATTATGCCCATGAAGTGACATGATCCCAACTTTTGCTAAAATTGCTATATTTTTCTTTGAAGGTGCCAATGTGAATAGGGCTACAGCCAATAATGATCATACAGTAGTGTCTCTGGCATGTGCAGGAGGTCACCTGGCAGTTGTTGAGTTGCTTTTGGCTCATGGGGCTGACCCTACTCATCGACTCAAGGTATGCTATATAAAAATAAGTAAATAAATAAATACAAATACTTTATTAAAAATATGTTTGTCTTAGGACCTGAAATTCATTACTATTTAAATATGTTCTGATTTTATTACAAGTTTCTAAAAATTAAATGTGTATAACAATCATAAAAAGGAATTTATAAATAATTTATGGTGTTATTTTTCTCAGGATGGCTCAACAATGCTCATCGAAGCTGCAAAAGGTGGCCATACTAATGTTGTTTCTTATCTCCTGGATTATCCAAACAATGTTCTGTCAGTTCCAACCCCAGATGTCTCTCAGCTTACTCCACCTTGTCAAGATCAATCTCAGGTAAAGTAAAATGCACCTTATTTGTTAATACAAAGTTTCTTCAAATTGGGAGTTTTTCTTTAAAATTTGTTTTAAGCAAAATACATTGGTTTCTCTTTTCTGTTGCTTTTTAGGATAAATGTCCTATATTCTTTAAGATTTATTTTCTTCAAATGTACATGGAAATTTTTTTAATGTCTTATTCATTGAAAATAGTGTTTTTAAAACCATTCAAAACCAAATATAAATTATATAAATATAAATATTCCAGATTGTCATCTTCCCACAACTAAGTCTTTAGGGTTTTTTGTTCTTTAGTGAATACTTTACGCACAATCTTAGATTTAGAGAAAGCTTTTCCCTTAATAATGGTGAGAATAGGGCCTCCCCGGTGGCGCAGCGGTTAAGCGCTGGGCTGTGGAGCTGTCGACAGCGGCGACGCGAGTTCGACGCCCGGCCGGGGAGAATCCCACATGGCGCGGCAGACCTCTCCTGCCTTGCCCACTGCTCCCCTCAGCAGTGTATTTCTGATCTGCCTGTTCTGCTACCCGCTCCGTCTCTGGTGAACCCTCTCGCCGCCCCACGCCTCTGGCCTGTACCCCAGCTTGTATGTATAAATAAAAATAAATAAATAAATAAATAAATCTTTAAAAAAAATAATGGTGAGAATATAGAGAAAATATGTAGTATACAAAGTTATTGAAATCTTCTTTTCTATGGAGTTATCCTGAGAAATGCTAATACACCCTAATTCAGGAAATAGTTTGGATTTTTTTTTTCTTACCATGTCAGTTAAGTTGATCAGTGAATATATGGCTTGTACTCTTAACTATAATGAGAACCAGTAAGACTCTTCTTAGCAAGAGAGGAATATTAATTGCACTTAACATTAAATAATCAGTAAGTATATAAGTAGTCAATACTAGTTATATACAGTTGGTTTGAGTTTGTTTATCCAATAAATATTCTTGGAAGTTATTCCTTGGTGAAGGCTTTTTTTAAAATTTTTAAGAAATAAGTGAATTTGGTGGTATTAAGGAAACTTTAAAACCGAATCCTGTTTCGTTTATGGGTCTTTGTTTTATTTTTGGTCTGAGATTATTTTTTTCTGAGTTGACTCTATAGGTTCCACGTGTACCAATGCATACACTTGCCATGGTTGTACCTCCCCAGGAACCTGACAGAACTTCACAGGAAAACTCTCCTGCTGTTTTGGGAGTACAGAAAGGTTAGTCACTGAATTATTTTCCTTAAAATGGGTATTTCGTCACCTAGTTAATGAATTCATGAAAGTACTTTCAATGTAATGGTTCCTGTGTTCCTGTGAATAATTGAGGTAAGTAATTTTGACAAATGCTAATAGTCTTACAGACTATTTAGTACAGAAAAGGCTAAGTACTGTGAAAAATAGCTTCTTGTTTTCCTGTAAACACTGTTAGGTCTACTTTTCATATGTCACAAATGAAAATACTTAAGAAGCAAACCAAGTTCTTGATATCAAAATAGAAGAAATTTATCAGACATTTATTTTCCATTTGACTGTTCTTTACACAGTAGTATAATGTGAGGAATGAAAATTTGTGTGTGTTGTCTAGTTAAGTCTTAGTAGCACCAATCCAATTCAGTGAGTGAGAATAACTACATTTAGGTTTCTTTCAAGTAATGCTAAATAAAATAGGTTAACATCTGTCAGTATGTGAATCTGTACAAATAATTATCAAAAAGTATTTAAATAATGTCCAACTGATTGCTAAGGGAGGAGTATATACTATTTTTAAAGGATTTGAGTTTGTGAGAGCTGATATTTTTCTGTGCCTTTCGATTTTGTAGATATAAAGTGCCTCACTTGTCATATCTGAGTTCTCTGAAATAAAGAAAATAGGTAATATGTAAGACATTAAAAAGTACAAATAAACCAATTTATGAGCCTGGTTCTTTCAGAATATGATAATCAAATACTAGGTTTTTGAAATGACAATAAAGTATGTAAATATCTATTCATGTTTTTAATATGATTTAAGAAAAGTTGGGTAGGAGTAGCTGTTGCAGCAGCAAATAGAAGACTATTCTATTACATCAATTTCAGTAATTTGAAGTTTTGAGGGCCTTTCCCAAGGATTATTTCATTTCTAAATTATTAATTTCTGATATAAAATATCTGTAGTCGCTCTGACTTAGGCTAATTCTATCAGTTTTTCATTGGTCACTTGACTAGTCAAACTTTTCAGAAAGTTAATAATTCTATTTTTAATCTTAACAAATAAAATTGAAGCATATACTTATTAAGGAAGCTGAACATCATAGCTTACTAACAGCCTTTAGTAAATTATTTAAACCTGAATACCTAGATTGCTTTTACTTGGCTGAAAACCCTATAGAAGAATATAGTAATTTTGACTTGGAAAATTTAGTATAAGAAATAATTTTTAAAAATTATTAACACACAGCCACAAAATAACCTAGAAGTAAGTCAGGAAGGATGGGCACTATGTGCAGATAGGAAGTAAAATGTTTTAAGTTTAGGTTTAATATGTACATACACTGAAGTACTTGGGTAGTGGTTTCTTTTTTGATACACAAGTAATCCTATTTTTGTTTACTGAAGTACCTTCTTATGCTGAATAGTTATTATCTTCACTTTGATGTTTTACTGCCTACTGAATAGAATTAAAATGCAATAACCTTTTAAGGGATCGTTCATTTTATTAAGTAATTAGGGGAGAAAATCATTAACACTTGAGCACTTGTCAACTGCTAAATGACACTGCCAATTTAGTACTTAATACAGAATCAAAGCTGTGGTAATACATTGTGTTAATGTAATAATATAAATAATGTGTGCATCATAGAATATTGTATCACTGTAAATTAGGAAGAATTAGTTGATGATGAAAGAGTATACATTAAATCACCAGGATAGAAAAACTTTGTAATTATTTAAGATGTAGTACTCCTTTTTTCTCCTTAAAGTAGTCTTCTCCTTAAAATTTCTCATTCATGTCTGTAGCGGTGTTACTTTGAATAATAAAATCACTATTTGATGGTTTTGTTTCTGAGTCGGTATACAGTATTACATCTGTGTGCATATTGGCTAGGAATGAAGTGTTTTTAATTTCTGGCACCCTTGCCACTTTCTAGCTATCATCTTTTCATGTCCTTATAACATTTTACTTTTGTTTTAAATAAATCTATTATTAATATCTGCATCTTTTAAAAATATTCATTCTTCAAATTTTACCTGGGTGTTTTTTGTATATCCTGCTCCACTATTCTTTGTTCTTGATGCGTGTGCACCCATGACCCATTGTGCAGGCGCCACCCGTCTTGACCCATATTCTCCTGATTTAGGCACCTAATTCAAAATTGTTGGTTTTTAAGTGTTGGAGATTTTAAGTAGCCTCTGACAGGAGACTTCAGAATCACCTCTATAAACAAAATGCGAAACTAGGTGAGAGTGATATATTAGTTTTCTAGCATTAGTTGGCTTTATTAACCATAGCTAGGAATTTTCAGATGGGAAAGGACACATAAGTGTCCTTTGCCTTTTCATTATAAATTTTGTAAATAAATTTGATTGAAGCGCTTTTTGCATTCATCTAACTTATTTGTTGTAATTGGTTCTACAGACATCCTAAACGAGAGGACTCGTGATTATCCTCTGCAGGTTGTACAACTTATAGCTTATCAGTAGCAGCACATTAAAGTGATGTGGGATTATAAAAACACATCTTTTATGTGTTTTTATGTGATTTTACTCAAGCCCTGTTGAGTAATTTCTTTTCTCTGACTACTGTAATACTTTAGAGGATCTTCCTTCTGTCTCTGGTCTCTCCCATCACTTCCCTTTGGACCTCAAGTATAGAAGGTTGAATTAATCACACTCAGTTGCTGATGCTTTGTCATCATGGCTGCTCTTTTTTTTTTTTTTGTCCTCTTCTCATTTCCCTACTTGCCTTGTATGCAATCATTCTAATGTGTTTGATATGCAGATTCTTTTGTTCTTATAAGTTCTTTGAGAATATTTACTACATTGTATTTTTAATTTACACAGGGAGTAGTGTGCTGTAGTGGTACATTTAGTTTTTTTGGTTTTTTTCACTTAATATTGTTTTTAAGATCTATCCATAGTCTACCTCTAGATTGCTCCTACCTGTAACAGTGTTTCACCCAGTGTATACTCCAATTTTTACCTGTCCTTTTTCCCAGTGGTGGCTACACAGATTACCTGTAGTTCACCACCGCAACAGAAAATGTTGTGATGAAAATCCTAGTGTAATCCCCTTATATATCTGTGAGAAAATTTCTTTGGGACAACCTCAAGAACAGAATTGCCTATCATAGGAATGCCTAATGTTTATCTGACAGAGTATTATAAATTCACTCTCTGGAATGGCTGCAATAGTTTACTTTCCTATCTGCAATGCAAAAGGGTTCTTATATTCCCCCCTCCTTGCCCATCCTCTGCCATTTCTGCGCTTGCCAACTGTTGACTTTATTCTTAAATTTGGATTTGTACATCTTTATCTCCCCTTTTAGACTGTAAGCTCCTCAAGGGCAGGGTTTATATTGCCCATCATCTTCATATGCTCCACTATGCCTTGCTTGTACTAGATGTTCATGTATTTGTTGACCGTGTTAATGAATGCCAGGCTAAGAATATAGATTATTTTGAAAGCAGAGAAAATTATTAAGAATTTTATAAACAAGAGTGATGTCGTTAAAGAGGATGTTTGAAAATCAAGTAGTAGTCTAGAATGGTGGGGGAAAGGTCAAAACAAATATAAATGTGAAGTAAGAATTAAATTAACATGCTGCTTTATTTCCTAGAGTTGTTTATTAGAATAACTTAACATGAAAAGCTCTCATTTTTACATTAAATATTAATTTTATGTAAAATTTTTCTATACATTGAAATTGTATAGAGAAATTATAGGTAAATGAATGAAATTAAGTATTCCTCTGGAAATTTTACTATTAATATTCTCAAATTTAGTAGAATTCCATATGTAATCAAGTTTATGTGAACTTACATATACCCAAGTTTAATAATGTCTCTTAATATATGACTGCTTATAGTTAAGGCAAGAGGTTGATTTAATCTATTAATATGTAACACAAATGGTCCATTTTTGGACACCTTGGTTAATCTTAGTGTGTTAAGGATGTTTAGCATACTCCATTACACTGGGATATATTGAAAGAGAGATTTATACATAAAAGATAGAGTCGTCAATTCCATGCTAGTGGCTTTCATTTTTAGCTGTGATCACAGCTTTTCTATTTTATACTGAAATATAAGTATTTTATATTAAAACCCAGGACAAAGCATGTATATATTTATCCAAATACAAATTCCATTAGCTGACATATGTTCTGCTACATTCTGTGCACTGTTACTTTCAATTCTATTTCATCAACCGTTTTTTTTTTCCTACTTAAGTCCCAGATATCGATACTGCTTAAAAATTATTCTGATAAAATACTGTGTGGTAATGTAAGCAAGCTAGGGAAGGTTTAAATTTAATTAGATAAAACCAAGTAAAAAAATATGAAACCAAACTAATCCACGTGTATGTCATCTGTTTTTTCCTTTGGTCATTACTTTTCTGTTGCGCAGTGTACTAGTTATTTTAGACAAAAAAAATAATTGATAGAATTAAAGTCTTTGTTTCAATAGTAAACTAAATATTTGGCAAGTGTATGTCTGCCTCATTTTTTCACTCCCATAAAAAAGAAAAAACAATATTCTAAGTTGTCCCGTGGTTTCCTATTACAAACTATTTCTTGTTTCATTAATGGAAGAAAAGAGAAAGGTGAAGGAATTAGGATAGAAAACCAAATCAAAGAGGTGAGATGGTGACTTTACTTATATTCCTAACTAGTATTCTATGATGTCACCCAGTACTATCAATTGATATTTGCTTATTTGTATCTGATGGAGGAAGATGTTTGAAAGAGATAGAAGTCTAATTTTCTGGCATCTTACACTACTACCTTCCTACCTACTGAAAATTTTATTGTGAAAAGGATACTTGTTATATTCTCTGCTTTCCCAAAATTGAATGTTTTGCTTCAGCTTCTAGGAATAATTAGGTGATATTAATTGTTTTTCACCATCTGGTTTGTTCTGATGCTATTGCTTGTGTTAGTGCTTCTATCGGTATTAAAGCAATCCTGTTAACTTCATGGTTACGTATATTCAGTATTGATTATTATGGAAAAACTGCTTTTTCTGCATTTTTCTTCCCATCCTCTATTTTTCCTGCTATGTATGTTTTAGGCTTATAGTCTCTATATTCAGTTAAATAATCTACTCTTAGTAATCTTGCACTCTAAGCTTTTTGCATTTTTATTTGTTAACAAGATAGGACCATTCGTATGTGTTACTGTACTCGAAATTCAAGTTATGTTTTGAGTCATTGTACTGAAAGATTTTAAGTCTGTGAATGTCCAGTGTATAGAATTATAAGTCTGATCAGTGTTGTAATCTTCTTACCTAGTTTTTCTTAATTTTAAATACAGGTTACATAGCAACTGTACTGGGGAGTTTTAAAGTTAATGAATGTACAAGAGCGTTCAGTTTTTGCAGAAGACTAAGTTTATTCTGTTGATGTTCATTATGATTCAGAAGTTCCTTTATGGGCTAGCAGATTTATACATTGCTCTTTGTGGCAGTTGTCTCACTTTTCTTCCCTGTTGATTGTCTTTAGGTACTGTGTACAAATAAACCATGTATCCCTCCCTCCCTGTGTTATCTTATGGAAATAGTTATAAAATTGTCTCATAAATCTAACTGATTTTCTCTGAAAGGATGTCTTTTCCCACCAATTTGATCAAATAGAAAAATACAGATGAATATAGAAAATACATTTTGCTGAAATTTGCTTTTAAAAATAATGAAGTCTCTTAAAGTAATTGCATTGCTTTTGTAACTGTAGTCTGACCTTATTCAGGGCGGTATCTAGAGAAAAGTTTTTAGACCTTTTTCAGTAATAACATGTTGCAAATGTTTGAGCTACCTGCAGTTTTTAAATCTCCATTTTTAGCCAAAAAAAGCTGTCAAATCTGTGATTATTTTCCTCTTGTGCTTTTTGTCACCATCTTTCAATTTAAGGACATTTTAACACCTAATGGGTGACATTTTCTCTTTGGACTTGAGAATCATTTGCAGTGCATTGGATCTTAGTTTGTAAATTCTTCGCTAACTTGTGTTATTCACATACGATGATTGCGATCTAAAATAGGAAACACTATCTTTTTGTCCAGTTCTTTCTTTCAAACAACTTTCTTATTGTTTAATTTATGTAACAGGCAGCTCTTGTCTTTAAAGACTGCCAGTCTCTGTCTATACAAGCATCTCTCTTTTTTTCCCATTCCTTAATTAACAAAGCCATGTGCTGATGGGGAAAAAAGTCTAAAAAAAGTATAGACCATAAGGTTTGTTCATTTTAAGTGTAATATTGTTGTGAGTTTTAGTAAATTTACGGTTTTGTAAACATCACCAGCATCTAGAACATTTCCATCACTCCAAAAAAATCCTCTTGCTTATTTGTGATTAATCCTGTTACCATTATAATCCCAGACAGCCATTACTTTCCTTTCTATTGATAGAAATGGAATTGGACAATAAATGCTCTTTCGTGTCTGAAGTCTTTTACTTAGCATAATGTTTTCAAGATTCATCAGTGTTGTAGGATGTATTAGTAGTTTCTTCCTTTTTATTGGTGAGTAGTCCCAGTTCTCCTGAAGCAAGATTAACCCATGAGTTTACATCACAGTAGTTGCTGTATATTTCTTGCATTTTGTGTCCAGATGTTAGGATTGTTAATATTATTTGGTCATGATGAAAGTAACAGATGTTATTCAAAACCTTAATATAGTATGCATTTACTTCATTTTAAACATACATTGTTTATGTGAGTAATTTTATATAGGAAATCTGTTTTCTTAGGTAACATTCATTGTTTCACAGACTTTTATGTGATGAGTTTAATTAAACTTAGAATAAATGTCCTTTGTGATGTAAGTTTAGTAAAGTGTTCAGATGCGGACGTTAAAGACTTATTTAATGGAAAAATTTAGAAGGATGTGTCTTGAAAAAACTGATTTCATCTTATATTTTTATATAATAAGAGAAATACTTTGGCAACTTGAAAAATAGTTTTCCCTACTTTGATAGACAAGTTATAGTTTCTCATGGTAACCTTTACTTGCACAGTTAATATTGTAAAAAAGATAGTTAGGCAGTTAAACAAGCACTATTTTGATACTAATTTAGATTTGATGTTCTTTAAAAAGTCCAATCTAATAAGCAGAATTCTTTCCTCTCTGATTTCCTTTTCTCTCAGTTCCTGTCTTAATTTCTAAAATTTTCCTATCGTAGAGATTAGATTTTTTAATTTAAAAATTCATTTTTTTTAATTGGCCATATCCCAGTTTATGCTGTGTGTTGAATAGATGAGTATAGTTTTTCCCTATCATTGGTATGAATATTTGAGCATTCATTCTACAGCTTTAGTTAAAAGGGTTTTGGGAGGGAGGTCCGTGTGTGTGGGGGTGGGGGGGCTGATTTTTTCTTTTTCTTTTCCTTTTTTTTCTTTTTCTTTTTTTCTTTTTCTTTTCTTTTCTTTTTTTTTTTTTTAGCATGGCACTTTTTCAAACATTTTTCATGTGCTTAGGTACATCCAAGCAGAAGTCCAGTTCCCTGCAGGTAGCAGATCAGGACGTACTGCCACCTTTTCACCCATACCAGCCTTTGGAGTGCATAGTTGAGGAGACTGAAGGCAAGCTGAATGAACTGGGACAGAGAATTAGTGCTATTGAAAAAGCACAGCTTAAGTCACTGGAGTTAATTCAAGGTGAGCCTCTGAACAAAGATAAGATAGAAGAACTCAAAAAGAACAGAGAAGAACAAGTCCAGAAGAAGAAGAAGATACTGAAAGAACTGCAAAAAGTGGAAAGGCAGTTGCAGATGAAAACACAGCAGCAATTTACCAAAGAATACTTGGAAACCAAAGGTCAGAAAGACGCAGTATCTCTACACCAGCAGTGCTCTCATAGAGGAGACTTCCCAGAAGGGGAAGGAGATGGTAGTCTCCCAGAGGATCAATTTTCAGAGTTATCTCAGGTTGACACAATCTTATTTAAAGATAATGATGTTGATGATGAGCAACAGTCTCCACCATCGGCAGAACAAATTGATTTTGTCCCAGTCCAGCCTTTATCATCACAGTGTAACTTTTCCAGTGACTTAGGTTCTAATGGGACACATTCTCTTGAACTTCAGAAAGTATCAGGTAATCATCAGATTATAGGACAGCCTCAGATTGCTATTACTGGACATGATCAGGGGCTGTTAGTTCAAGAACCAGATGGACTAATGGTTGCAACTCCAGCCCAGACGCTTACCGACACTCTTGATGACCTGATAGCAGGTGGGTTAAGAAATATATCTGTAATAATTTCTCTTTAATCTATGTGCTCAATTTCTTTACACAACCCTCCTGAAGCCCTGACTTTGTACTTTTCCATTTTAGAGCTATCTTTGTAAAGTTACTCATTTCTTAAGATGTTTTGGAAGTGAATTTAACTAAATGCGACAGCACTAACACACAAAGAAGTGTTTTCCCTTCTTTTTTTTCCTTTCTTTTTTTAAACATTGCAAAGCAAAGAAATAAAGTTGCCATGACCCTTTATTTTAGACCTTTGATATCAAAACTACCTGTGTTGTGTTTGAGGAAAGAAATCTCAAAGTTGTATTTCTTTGTAGGTTTTAGAAGTACATAAGATTATATAGTAAATTTCAGTGCTACTGATTTTCATGTTTGGTAATCATAATTCTAAATCACATTGCCTTTTCTTCATTTATAATTTTATCTGATTAATTTAAATATTTCTAGTTAAAAGGGGATCCAAAAATGAAATAAGCATTTCATGTTGTTACAGTACTTATGATCAGAAGATTTGAAGTACATTGGCTTTATCATCTGTTTTATATTTATGTTAACTGTCTTGGTGAATCACAGAGACACACAGCACATGTACACATACACAAAAGGAAAAGGCCTGATAACCTTAAAGTATATGTTTCTTTTTATTGTTGTGTGGAAATTTACAACTAGATATGAAATGAGGTGCACAAGTTTACTTTCCCTTTCATTGTCCTTGCAGCAGTGGGAAAAGAGTGCAATTAATCATTTACCTTCCTAAAGATGGCTGGTGAATGTATCACCTCCATGAGAGCCCAGTTCAGAAATGCAGCCAGAATGGCTGTTGACAGTGGATGAAGACCAAGAACTAAGATGTAGCTGGAGTGATATTCAAAGGCAGGCCAGTCCTCTGTCTCTTGATTGCAACATTTTTTTCCTTACTGTTGTCTGTATCCTCTTGTCATATTCCTCTCTTCCTCCCATCCCAATTATGCTGTCCCAGTTTCCTTTCTTCTTTTGTGAGCCTTTGGTCTTCCTAATCTTTCCTGAATCTTTTAAAATGTGGAATAAGATTACTTAAATTGGGGATTTTATTGTACATGTGTGTGTCTTCAGTGGTTGTAGAATTGTAATACTGCCTCTGAGGCTCCTCTGATGTAAAAGCTCACTCTGCAGAGGGGAATGACTTAGTTTCCATAAAGAAAATAAAAATGCTGGGAATATTTAAAGGAGTTACATTCTTTATTTTTTAATTTGGGTTTTTAAATCTTCAGCCTACAACCAATTAACTCAAATTAACATTGTTTCATTAGCACTGAGAGTTGTTATAATTATGAATTAACTCATGATTCATTAATAGTTCTCATTTCTAATCTGGGTAAAAGCAGATAATGATGAAATTGGAGAGACCTAAGAGGGCTATTTTTTTTAAGACTTTGGGTTCTATAACTAACATTATAATGTTCCTAATTCTCAGTTTGCAGCTATAAAACCTTTGTTTCTTTGTAATTTAGGAAGTAGGGGTTTTTTTTCCTTTTAAGAATCTACAAAAAATTTTAAAGGGAACTTGTTGATATTAACTTTATGAACATATTTACAATGGTTCTTATAAGCAAGGTCAAATTTTGTTTATTTCACTGTAGTATTTGTTAAATTGAAATGGTCTTTTACAAAGTTTACATGTAACTGCAATAAATTGTTTTAGAAAATATCTATTAATGTTACATGATGTTAATATAAACTAACGCAATGTAATTTCTGTTAGACATTAATATCTAATGATTGTTAGCCTACCATATTGTATAATATTCTTTTATTAATAAGCTTTAACTTGCAAATCAGACAATAAATACAAAATTTATCTTCATATAAAAATTTTTGGTTTTATGAAGTTTATTTAAAAATATATAGCAATAATTAGATCTTCCTTGTTCCAATTGATGACCTGTCTCAGTGTTTTAAAATGTTATTTTTATTAAGTCCAAGTTTCTGTTAATTTTCTTAATTGAAGGTGAAAGAAATTAGACTAGAATGAATTAGGAAACTACCTAATTCTGTAATCAAAATATAACCTATCAGTAGGATTACAGATCAAGCCAAAGATGTTATTAACTCCACCTAGGTAAAATTCAGTTCTCACCCCTCATATTTAGTAGAGAATATTGTGCGTCTCAGAGTTTTTTTTACTTTAGAGACTACCCATATATAATAGCAATAAATTTTACTCTTAATAGAAATTTTTTTATTGCTGCTCTACTCTAAAAATGTCATGTTAATGAATTAGTTATATATGTAATTTATCATTGCTGTGATATGATTAGCTGACTTAATTCAGCCTTTAAATATAATCTTGTATGTATTATCCTTGATATAGTTCCAGACAGCATGTATACAAAGTCTTGACTGGGAGCATGGTTCTTCAGGTCCTTTTCTTCTTGAAGTGTATGTTGGAATTTTAGATATTATTGTAATAGTAGATTCTCAGTTCAAATGTCTGGAAATTTAAAACAATTTAGTGAAATTCAAAATAGTTTTGACCATTGAACATTTTTTGAAATATCTAGTAAAAATTTCATTCTTAATATATAAAGATTAAAAATTAACCAGTTTATTTACATTTATTAAGCACTTATCAAGTACCACACTTTGTGCTAAATGTTTTATATACATTATCTTGTAGGCTGTTTATGATAATTCTTCCTGTAAAATAGGCCCTTCCCCCACCTCTGATTTTCTGTTGGAAAAATGAAGCTTATGCAAATAAGCTGCTATTAAATGCCAGGATTCACACTCATTCCATCCAGGCTTAAGAACTTTGTAGATGTAACATATGCATCTGATTCAAATTGAAGTTCTGGATTTATCTTAAAGATATTACTTCCTTAGAATTTTCCTTACTTTTAATACTATGATGTTATATGTGTGTAAGGTTTAACTTAGTATGTTGATTTCACCATGTTACTATTGTTGGTACCCTAGTAAACTCTTAAAGCAAACTCCAATTTAAAGTACATTGATTTAAATAATCCTGTGTAGTCAACATAGACTTAAGAATGAAAAGATAGACAACCTTGTATTTTTGAGGAAACTTACAATAAACTAAGTTTAAATGAAAATTTTTAATACGTGTTAGTATAAAACAGATTACATTGATTACCTTCTTAAAATCTCACAACATAGTTGTATATATACCTGCAATCTGAGATTTTTACCTAGTAAGGCTTATTATCTTTTCTATAGTCTACGAAATTATCCTAAATATCATGAAGATTTAAGTGGCATATTGTACTTAGTTTCTCTATCATTCCATCTTAGGGTAGTATAGAAATTTAATTTTAATTATATAGAAACTTTCATGATATAGTGATCTTAGTCATTTTTAGAGACGTTTCCTTCAGAGGTAGGATATGTTTTAGGATTTGTGAAAATGACACAGTCCTGGTACAGTTTTATCTGAATAACAGTTTTATGACACATATTCTTTTAAAGTCTTTACTACTTTCTAGTTTTGTCTTTATAACTTATCATATGTGATTATTTCTATGAAAGTTACTTCTCTATGGAATGTTTCTGAGTGTCATGTACAAAAGTGTACAATAATTGATATAACAACATGATTTTGGTAATAGACTTGTTAAAAGAATATTTTCAAAAATCAATTCTGTAAAGTCTTTGATAATATCACATTATGGCCTCGAACTCTAATCAACTATTCGATAAATTTTAAAAGTCTGCTTTTCATAATAACAGAAAGATAACATGAATAAACAAAATTTGTAGTATCTAGAAAAATAGACTTTGGTAAGGTGTGTGTTAATAATTACAACACCACTGTTAAAATCTTAACTATTACAAGGTACTATATCTCAATCTCTAGTATCTGTTTCCTAGAGCTGTTTTCCAAATATACCAGTATTTTGAGAATGTATAACAAACTACTGCTTTTAATTCATTGAGTGACAGAAATTTTAAACTTTATTTCCATTGTATATGTTCTTAGAAGTGAAACATATAATCATTCCTACTTGTAACCCAATAGTTAAATTATATATGTATTTTTGTGATGATAGAAGCAGTGGAAATTCTTGCTAAGATAATTATATTTGTTGGTGGGGAGGAAGGAAGGGGACCTCACTGTGAAACATATCTAGCATGAAATTTGCTAAGTTATTTAAGAAAAGTACTATACTAAACTTAGTCTTTCACATTTACGTACAGTATCCTTGATTGGGATCCAGTTAGATCAAAATCTTAGAGAGAAAACCTCCAATTCTTGAAATGCTTACATTTTCCCTTAAGACATGTGTATTTTTGATTGACTTTTAGTTTGGGTGATAGAAGGTTATTACCATCACTGAAATTTTCTTTTCTTTTCTGTATTATTGATTATATTTTTTCCTGAAAATTTTCTTTGTTTAGTGAGTAGTGTTTTTATTTTTCAATGCAAATTGTTTGACACGTACTATGTGCCAAACACTATGTTAAAAATTCATTATGTATATTTCTTCATGGACAACTCACAGCATCCCTTAAGATAGGCCCTGTTTCCCCTTGTATGGGGCAAACTCCATCTCTGATGAAACAGGAAATATATAGAAACATAAAAATTAATTGCAATTCACTCACTTTTCAAACACCAGATTTTGAGATCCCAAATAAAATTCCCAATACTCATTTTTAAAATAGTTAGGTTTTTAGACATTGATTCATTTTAGCAAATTATCAAAGTAAATACTGAATTTTCAAAACAAATACTCTGCTACTCATATGAGAAATTGTCTAACTTGTACTTGTTCTCTTCCACCCCCTGCCTTTTTTTAATTGTCCTCAGGATATTTTTATCTAATTGTCTTGTACAAAATTTTACTTTTTCATTGGAAACTATTTTCTCCCTATTAACAATGTAAAAGGCTGCCATTTGTTGTATTATCCACTGGTACCATACTAAGTATTTTACCTGCATGATTGCAAGTGGTCTTTCCAAAGCCTACAAGGCAGGTACTCATTTTACATATAAGGAAAATTGAGGCTCAGAGAGATTAAATTCCTTGCCGAAGATCAGAAAGTCAGTGGTAGAAGTGGGAATTAACCTAGGAATTAATAGTTTCGCCTGAGTCCAAAACTTGTGATTTCATAACATTATTGCGTATAGATCTATTTTCTGTTTTTGTATGGCCTTACTATTTTAAGTAGAATTCAGCGGTATGAATATTGTTTTTCAGCTGTGAGTAGCAGAGTGCCCACTGGTTCAAACAGCTCCTCTCAGACTACAGAATGTCTTACACCTGAACCCTGCTCACAGTCTCCAGGCAGTGTGACTTCCCAGTCTATGCCCCCTGTGTACCCTTCAGTTGACATCGATGCACATGTGAGTAAATTGCTTTATTTAAATTTATTTTTTACTCTCTGGTTTTCTTTGTTTGGAAAAGAAAATTATTGTTTATTCATTGTAAAAATAATTGTTCCTTGCTTTTGATTGATATTCTGTTGTAAACAACTCCCCCCCACCCAAGGAAAACTTTTCTTTTTTTCTTTTTCCTAGACTGAAAGCAATCATGACACAGCTTTAACACTAGCTTGTGCGGGCGGCCACGAAGAACTTGTATCTGTACTCATTGCACGAGATGCTAAAATTGAGCACAGAGACAAAAAAGGTAAGATAAATCAGAATAAAGTCCTAGTGTAGTTATGTGGGAAATTAGTTTTTTTCACTGTTGATTTCACTATTCTAAGTAGTTCTTAGATTGCCTCGTTTAAAAAATGGATAAACATGTTTCAATTGGGAATATCAAAATTTGTTTATCAATAGAGCCATATTATTCTCCAAAAATTAGACTGTAAATCATCCATGAAATAGAGCAGTTGGAATTGTCTTTCTCCATAATCCAATGGAAGAGCGTGCAGGGTGTCAAAGCCCATTATGAGTATAAACATTAATAATTTTGTTGACCTAGCATTTCCTTTTGTACAAAAAGAGAGTTTAGAGCAGTTTTATTTTTTTTTTTATTTTATTTTTTTTTTTTAATTTATACATACAAGCTGGGGTACAGGCCAGAGGTGTGGGGCAGCGAGAGGGTTCACCAGAGACAGAGTGGGGAGCAGAACAGGCAGATCAGAAGTACACTGCTGAGGGGAGCAGCGGGCGAGGCAGGAGAGGTCTGCCGCACCATGTGGGATTCTCCCCGGCCGGGCGTCGAACTGGCGTCGCCGCTGCCGACAGCTCCACAGCGCAGCGCTCAACCGCTGCGCCACCGGGGAGGCCCTAGAGCAGTTTTATGTTAAATGGTTATAAGTATCTGCCCTAAGAATCTTTTTTTCTACTAATAGAGAATTGAAAACAGTGACTTAATATGGAAAATTTGTCTAAGATTTCTATTTTCTGATTTAGGTTTTACACCACTCATCCTGGCTGCAACTGCAGGGCATGTTGGAGTTGTTGAAATCCTTTTAGATAAAGGTGGAGATATAGAAGCACAATCTGAACGAACTAAGGATACTCCACTTTCATTGGCATGTTCTGGTGGACGTCAGGAGGTGTGTTAATATTAATTTTCATTTTGTAAAATTTTGCATGTATTTTAAATATGTATATGCTTTGTAATTTAGCTACATGAATAAAACTTGATATATGTTTTGATCTATTCCGTATATTGAGTTTAATAGAAACAGTAAGTGCCCTTATAAGCAATTTGTTTCTTGCCCTTTAGGGGAAGATAAGAATACTCCTTAGACTTTCATTTATTGGGCTGATTGAAACATAATGCTAACACATAAAATGCCAGCTATCACTCAACAGTTGATGAATAGGAAGAGTAACATCATGTTATTTCAACGTAATTGGGATTTCAAAGCTCTGAATGCCTATATATAAAGTGGAATCCATTTCCCTACTGTTGTATTGTATAATGGGGCCTAACTAAAATGTCAGGTATTTAGACAAGGAAATTTTAAGTCCAATTTTTGTGCTTCCTTCATTATGAGCTCAACCATTGCATAAACTGGATTTCTCTGTTCATTTTTTATTTCGTAGGTGGTAGACTTGCTGTTGGCTCGAGGTGCAAATAAAGAACACAGGAATGTATCTGATTATACGCCACTGAGTCTAGCTGCCTCTGGAGGATATGTCAATATCATCAAGATTCTGCTCAATGCTGGGGCAGAAATTAATTCAAGGTATCTATCACCTGTCCATTTTACTACTCGTAATTAGTAAGTTGCTTCCTTGTAATTAAGTGTCTTCCTCTATTGCAATTGGATGAATCCAATTTTTAACTAAGACAATGCTTAATTTCTAAGTTTCAACAATTTTCAATTATTATTCCTATAATGTGCTTATAAACAATTATAACTGACAAGTTTATTAAAGTGACTTTTTAAAGAGGTATTATTTCAGAAAATACTTTGTTAGGTCGGTTGGAAATTTATAAAATGGGGGTTATGTTTTAAGTTGTTAGGTTTTCCTATTCCTTACTGCTAGTCTAAATAAATGAAATCTGCTTACTAGTGTCAACCCTTTTGACCAAAGCATTTCCATCTTTAATATTATCTATGCTTTTTAGAAAACAATAGGCAACATGTTAATTTGCTAAGCACGTTCTCCTCCCTCACCCCCCTAGGACTGGGAGTAAACTAGGTATTTCTCCCCTGATGTTGGCTGCAATGAATGGACATGTTCCTGCGGTGAAACTGCTGCTTGATATGGGTTCAGACATTAATGCCCAGATAGAGACTAATCGGAACACGGCTCTCACCTTGGCTTGTTTCCAAGGCCGAGCAGAAGTAGTGAGTTTGCTTCTGGACCGAAAAGCCAATGTTGAACATAGAGCAAAGGTAAGAGTTTTATAACTTGTCAACTATGTCAGACATATTTCTAGTAAAAGAACATGGCATTTCAATTCAAATCAAATATGTTACTTCAAATTATCTGTAAATTAAACTTGATGCCCCGTGAGTGGGGAGTTGTGTTACACAGGGTCAGTGACACACTGTCACATCTGTGATACTTATTAAAGACAATGAAGAAAAAAGAATAACTACTTTTTCCAACCTCAGCTATGAGTGGATCTATCCCCCAGTCTGCAATTTTTGTGTATTGTAGATTATTTTGTAGAATTCTTTAATGTATTTTAAAAAAAGACTTCTTTAATGAAACGTGTTTATTATTGTTCAAAAAAAAAAAAAAAAAGCCCCAGTCAAAAAAGTTCTGCTTTGGGCCTCCCAGGTGGCCTAGGGTTGGAATCTCAGCACTATCACCCCTTTGGCCTGAGTTCTATCCCCTGCCAGGGAGCTAACTCACATGTGGTGCAACAGACCTCTGCTGTCTCACCCGCTGCTCCCCTCAGCAGTGCGCTTCAGTCAGTCCTCCTGTTCTCCCTATTCTGTCTCTGGTGAATCCTCTCACCACCCCTCACCCCTGTAACTCTGGCCTACACATCAGGTCTTCAATACAAAAATAAAACATGCTTTGATTATAAAATAAATTAAGACAACTGAAATCTAATCTGTCTGTAAAAGATACAATTTCATGACTATTTTGGCACTTGGAGTGTTTGATATTTCTTGGCTTACAATTGTTAGGAGGATCCTAGAGCCCTTGTAAAAAGTAGCTTATGTAAAATTCTGTATAATCAATGGCCAGTCTGGAGTCATTCAGATTGAAAAGGTTTAAATGAAAGCTCATATTTCCTCATAAATTTCATTTGTACTATTTCTTGAAATTTAAAGCAACATTTGTTTTTAATCTAAGAAATTAGAAAGTGTAATTTTCCCACAGACTTTTTATTGCATAGAGAAATGAGCCTTAACTGCTTTCCAGTTTTTCTTTTACATTAAAGTATTCAGTGTGACCCACTTATCTATTAGAAGATCTAGAGAAATCCATTATTATTTTAGAAATGATACCAGTAGGAAGTATCTTTTGACAAAAATGTTAGTGACTAATTAGCAAAAGACACAGATAAATAATATTTATGAAGTGATATTTTAATCTATTTACATAAGTATGAATAGGATTTAAAGAATTTATTCAAAGTTTTTAACAAACTGCATTTTCATAATATATTCTAAAGGTTTTCCCATTGGACATTGTACCACTTTATTTTTATTCATTTTTAAACATCTCTTTCATTGTGCAGAAGTTGGTCTCATGTAAATTTGTAACAGTATAGAAGTTAGGAGATTTTTTTTAGCTTATGGTAGGTAGTATGTTAGGATAAGTGAATTCATTGTAGCTTGTCTAACTTAGCCTAACGATTTTCACTTCTGTTTAGTGTAAATCAAGACATTGAATATTGCTTAGTTCTTTTATGAGAGAAAATCAGATTAAGTTTACTTATAAGTCAATTGCTTTTTAAAGAAATTATATTTATTTATTATAAAAATTTTTTTGTTTTAAACAGACTGGTCTTACCCCTTTGATGGAAGCTGCATCTGGAGGATATGCAGAGGTTGGAAGAGTTCTCCTGGATAAAGGAGCAGATGTCAATGCCCCTCCTGTGCCTTCCTCAAGAGATACTGCTTTAACAATAGCAGCAGACAAAGGTCACTACAAATTTTGTGAGCTCCTGATCAATAGGTGAGTTATATATACATTCTATATACAACTTCCAGTGATCCATTTCCAGAACCTTTAAAGTTATTAAAATTGTTTTTACTTTATTGATCTTTTTAAAAGAACAATTATTTGCAAGCTGCTTTGTAAGAGATAAAAGGCAATAGAGAAAAATAGAAAAAGTTAGCCTCTTGTCATAGGAAACATACTATAGTAACATTCTTTCATTTTATAGGGGTGCTCATATTGATGTTCGTAATAAGAAGGGAAACACGCCACTTTGGTTGGCATCCAATGGCGGTCATTTTGATGTGGTGCAGTTGCTAGTGCAAGCAGGTGCTGATGTGGATGCAGCAGATAACCGAAAAATTACACCTCTTATGTCAGCATTTCGAAAGGTAATTTGACACAGGAGGAGAAAGATAAAATTTATAATTTTTTTTTTAAAGATTTATTTTTTTATTTATACATACAAGTTGGGGTACAGGCCAGAGGCGTGCGGTGGCGAGAGGGTTCACCAGAGACAGAGTGGGGAGCAGAACAGGCAGATCAGAAATACACTGCTGAGGGGAGCAGCGGGCAAGGCAGGAGAGGTCTGCCGCGCCATGTGGGATTCTCCCCGGCCGGGTGTTGAACTCGCGTTGCCGCTGCCGACAGCTCCGCAGCGCAGCGCTTAACTGCTGCGCCAACGGGGAAGCCCGAGAAAGATAAAATTTCATAATTTTAAACCATAAGTTTTGAAATCATGTGATAAAATTAAATTGATCTTGGAGTATGGACTATTTCCATGTACAAATAACTGCTTTCTTTCCATTCTCTTTGTGGCCAAATATAAGAGTGATGTGGTAGTTCAGTATAAGCAAATTAGTTGGTAAATCACTTGATATCTTAACTAGTTTTGTTATGTTGTCAATTAAACACAGGATTTAAGTACATATAGATGGATGTCTTCTCTACCTAAGGAGGAACAAAAATGAGTGGACTCTTATTCAAATTGATTAACCTACATATTGATATATAGACTGGAAAGTTTATAAAGAACAAATTTGTAATTCTCTTTCACCACTCTTTATTCCCAGTTGTTTAGTACAGTACTTCACACTAGGTGGTCACTAAAAAGCTACTGAATGAAGACAGTTTATGTGTCCCTAAAAAAAAAACTTAAAATATTTTCTACACTTATTTTTAAATTTTTTTCTTTACTTTTAATTGAGATATAATTTATAGTGAAATGTAAAGATCTAAGGTGAAAAGCTTAATGAGTTGTGGTAAATGCCTACAGTCATGTAACCCAAATCCCATAAAGTTATAAAATACTTCTATAATCCTAGATAGTTCCATCATACTCGTTCTGAAATTCCTGCCCCAGACGCAACTACTTTTCTGATTTTGTCTCCATCACTCTCATTCTTGAGGATGTTTTAGAACCTTAATGGGGAGAAATGATACAAGTTTGGTTAATGCTAAAATAGGTATACTTAGAATTGATCACAGATCATGCAGCCTTTGATAATGACATTTAAAAAGTAATACTATAACTTTTATTCTTAAGTTTAAATATATGGGTAAAATTTTAAGGGATTCTTTTACGTGTTTTTTGTTGTACTCCTTATAGGGTCATGTCAAAGTTGTTCAATATTTGGTGAAAGAAGTCAATCAGTTCCCTTCTGATATAGAATGCATGAGATACATAGCAACAATTACAGATAAGGTAGGTTTAATATGCCATTGAAGCACATTTTTGTTATTTATGGAATTGTCAGTGTGTGCAGTTAACAACTTGTTCTTTTTGTCTTCTGTGAGACTGATGATCTGATCTTTCAACTCTTTAGTTTTCCCATTTGCAAGTGGAGAATGGGTATAATTCTTTTGATAACCTATTTTGAGATGTCCTTCATTATATAGACCATAATTATAGCAATGAAGGTAAAGTTTATTATTTGATCATTAGCCTGATTAGAAATTTTTTGGAGAACACATTAACTTTTTAGGAAATGGTATCTTATTTTGATGAAAGACTGATACATGACTAGACTCAAAGGGTATCTTTATCTAATTTAAGGAATTTTCAGTTGTTTAAGCTTTAATCCCTGAACTTTTTGTGCTCATCAGCTCAAGTTTGGGGTTTGTTGGTTTGGTTTTTGTTGTTGTTGCTTGTTTTGGGGTTGTTTTTTTTTTTTTTTTTGTTTTTTTTTTTGCCTGTTAGTATAGGGTTTTCCTATTTTCATGTAATTCCATTTTTTACTACAGGAACTGTTGAAAAAATGTCATCAGTGTGTTGAGACAATTGTGAAAGCTAAAGACCAACAGGCTGCAGAAGCAAATAAGAATGCAAGTATTCTTTTAAAGGAACTTGACCTGGAAAAGGTGAGTGGGGAAAAATAATTTTTCTTTTTAGATTTTATTGAAAATCTGCTAGTATAAATCAGCAATACATGACTGACCAATAATCTTCACAAAATCTCTTTCAAACAGAAATGATTAATAGATTGCCAAACCACCATTAGTTTTTTATTCTGACCTCAATATTTTGAACCATGTAAGTGAAGGACTTGTTTTCAAGCAAATTGCAGTTTATCAAATGGTACTACTGCCTAAGTGATAGACTAATATTAGTCTGAAAAGAAATTTAGTAATACATTGGAAATCATTTGTTTTTTTATAATCTGAATTAGAAGTGATTTGTTAGCTCTACAATTAAGGAGTGTCTAGTATTCTAGGACACATTTTTTTTTTTAAAGCTCTCTTTTTCAAGTTTTTCAGTTTGCTTACCTGTAAATGGAGGATAGTGTAATTGAATGCAGAAGTTACATTAAAAGAACAAACACCAAGATAGAATAGTTATTCTGGAAATGCAGAGCTATCTTAACATGGAGATATTTTGTTAATAACTAAAGGAAGAAAAAATATATATGATCATTTGAGAGATGCTAAAATTTTTAACACAAATTCTTAATTTAAGTAAATTTGTAAGCTAAGAACACAAAAGATTTTTTATGAATCAATGAGAACAAGACAATTTGCCCCAAATAAAAAATGACCACTTTGTTGGGCAATTCACAGAAAAAGGAATACAAATATTCAGTAGTAAATTGAACAAGATAAGGATGCCTACTCTCACCACTCCTCTTTAATTCAGTATTGGAGATTTGGGCTAGAGCAATCAGACAACAATAGGGAACAAGAGGAATCCGAGTTGAAAAAAAAGCAAAACAATCACTATTTGCAGACATTATGATGTTCTATATAGAAAGCCTTAAAGACTCCACCAAAGAGTTATTAGAAACAATAAATGAATCAATAAAATAAGTAACAATAAATTACAAAATCAATGCAGAAAAATCCATAGTTTTAATATACAATGAATAAGAAAAAAAAAGAAATCAAGACAATAAATCCATTCACAATTTATTCAAAAAAAAAATCAAATACTTCAGACTTAACCTAGCCAAGGAGGTGAAGTATCTATACAATGAGAACTTCAAGATGTCATTAAATGATTTAGATAGTGATTTAAGGAGATGGAAAACATCCCATGCTCCTTATGGATGGGGAGAATAAATATAATCAAAATGAGCATCCTACATAAAGTGATTATATAAATGTAATGCAGTCCCCAGCAGAATACTAACTACATTCTGAATGGAAATTGAGAAAAGCATACTGAACTTTGTATAGAACTATAGAAGACCTCACATGGCAAAAGCAATCCTTAGGAAAAAGAGAATCTGAATCATTGTTACCTGACTATGTACTATAAAGTGGTGGTACTAAAAATAATATGGAATTGGCATAAAAGACACGCTAATCAATGAAACAGAAACAGAAGCCCAGAAATAAATCCATATTCATATCAGTATTTATGATAAAGCAGCTAGAAACATATAGTAGGGAAAAGAGAATCTAATAAATGGTGCTGGGAAAATTGGAAAGTCACATGTAAAAGAATGAAGTTGTATTACACTCTAATTCCATGAAGTAAAATAAATTCCAAATAGATTAAAAATTTAGTTTTAAGGCCTGCAACAATAAAATAAATAGAAAAAAAACACTGACAATGTGTTCTACAACATCAGTGATAAAGATGTTTTCAGAGATTTGACCCCTGTGGCACAGGGACTGAAAACCAAAAATAAAAAATTGGGATTACCTCCAAATAAAAGGCTTTTATACAGCAAAAGAAAATATATATTTAGATTAAAATGACATTCTACGGAATTGGAGGAAATACATGTTATATAATCGACAAAGGGTTAATACCAAAGATATATTTAAAAAACTTATACAGTTCAACAATAGAAAAACCAATAACCCAATTATAAAATGACAGCAGATCTAAACAGACAGTTCAACACAACAGGATATCCAGAATGATAATAGATACATGGGAAAATGTTCACTATTGCTCCCAGTAAGAGAGATGCAGGTTAAAACCATATGATGAGATATCGTTTCAGACCCATGAGAATGGTATACATATTGAAAATACTCTCAACAGCAAGTACTGGCGAAAGGAGAACCCTGTTACACTGTTGGTGGGCATGTAAACTGATGTAGTCATTATGGAAGTGATCTGGATTTACCTTAAAAACTAAAAATGGGGCCTCCCTGATGGCACAACGGGTTAAGCGCAGCTTTATGAAGCTATCCAGAGCCACTGCAGCGCTAGTTTAATACCCAACCAGGGAGATTCCCACATGGCGCAGCAGACCTCACCTGCCGCTCCCTCAGCAGCGTACTTCAGTCAGTCTGCCTCTTCTGCTCCCACTCTGTCTCTGGTGAATCCTCTCACCACTCCATACTTCTGGCCTACACCCCAACTTATAGGCATAAATAAATAAATCTTTTAAAAAAAGAAAGCCAAAAATGGAAATACTGTATGACCCTGCATTTCCACTCTTGGAAATCATCAAGTCAAAAAACTATACATTTAGGCCTCCCTAGTGGCGTAGGGGTTAAAGTCTTAGCACTATCAAGCTATCCAAGCTATCGCAGCCACTGCAGCACGAGTTCGATCCCCAGCCAGGGAGCTGACCCACATGACGCAACAGATCTCTCCTGTCTCACCCACTGCTCCCCTCAGCAGTGTATTTCAGTAGATTCGCCTGTTCTGCTCCCCACTCTGTCTCTGGTGAATCCTCTCACCTGTTGCACCTATGGGCTACACCCTAGTCCTTGTATTCATAAATGCAAATAAATCTTTAAAAAAAAAAAAGGATGGGAATGTATAAAGGCATTCATTGTTGCATTACTTATAATAGAAGGGAAAGTAGAAGCCTTAAAGCTTATCACTAGAGTATTAAATAAGTTCAGTACCTCTGTGATAAACTTGATTTCAGTTAAAATCATAAGGAAAAAAAATTATATTCACTTTAAAGTGGTATGTGAAGCTAGTGACTACTGAGGTCCCTTCCCTTGTCTGTAATTTTTATTTTTGTCTGTCTACCCACGGATGTGGTCAGCAATTCCCTAAATACAGTGTGCTTTCATGCCAATAGTGATGAAGTGATTTTTAGTTGGATATTAAAACTCTTCTTTTAGTCAGTAGACTTTTCTGTCAAATTCCTAAATACTAATATCCTTTATAGGCCATATGGTCTCTATCATAACTTGGCTATTGTAGCACAAAGCAGCTGTAGACGATAGCTAAATGAATGTGACTGTGTTCCAATAGAACTTTATTTATAGACACTAAAATTTGAATTTTATATAATTTTCACATGTCAAAAGATCATTTTTTTTCTCACTATTTAAGACACAAAAGCCAATCTTAGCTTTAGGGTCATACAAGCATAAGGCAGGCGACTGGATTTGGCATTAAGACCTTAATTTGCTCTCCTCCAATTTAGATAATTAAAAATTCCAAAGAATAATCAGTTTGTCCCCAGAATGGGAAATTGTGGTTTTAAGGAAAATACTTTGCTTGATTTTCAAGAGGGCTGAACTCCATGGATAAATTCAATGATGAGCCTCTTTGGATAATTCCCATACAATTAGGAGTAACTTGATATGTTTTCTTCTTGCTTCAAACTTTGATTGTGGTACTAGACAACTGTTAATATTATTATAACCTCCTTTCTGAAACAAATTATACTTTTTAGTACTAACCGAAAGAGATGTTAGCAGAATTTCAGGGTAATTAGAATCATGAATGTGACTCTTAGAAATTCTACAGAGTAGGGAGAAAAATTGTTTAATAGCTTCTTGTCAGTATTATCACAGTGAAATTTGTATTATAAAAATCATGAAATTTGCATTATAAAAATCATGATAACTGCATGTTGGGCAAATAGATAGCTTATAAATATATTTTTAACAGTTTTACTGAGATTTAATTCATATATCATTAATTCATAATTCACATGCCATACGATATACCATTCATACATTTCACCTATTTAAAGTATGTAACTCGGTCCCCTGGTGGTGCAACGGGTTAAGTCTCAGCCTATGAAGCTATATCCACAGCCACTGCAGCACAAGTTCGATCCCCTGCCAGGGAGATTCCCACATGGTGCAGCTGACCTCTTCTGCTCCTCCAGCAGTGTACTTCAGTGGATCTGCCTGTTCTGCTCCCTTCTCTGTCTCTGATGAATCCTCTCACCACCCCACACCTCTGGCCTACACCCCAGTTCTTATATGCATAAATAAATAAATCTTTAATAAATAAATATAAACAAACAAAATGAAAAAAAAAGTATATAATTCAATGACTTTTACTATAGTCATAGAATTATACAACCATCACCATAATCAATTTAGAACATTTTCATTATCCTAAACTGAAACCTCATACCCCTTTGGTGTCAGTTCTACATTCCCTACATTCTGGGTAACCACTAATCTACTTTCTGTCTCTATGGATCTGGTTATTCTGGACATTTCATCTAAATTCATTTATATGAATGATCCAGAATGGCCCTATGTGACTGGCTTCTTTAACTTCGCAATGTTTTCAAGCTTCATCTATGTTGTAGAGCATTTATCAGTACTTTGTTTCTTTTCAAAACTTAGGCTGAACAACCTTCCTTTTTACAGATGTATCACATATTGTTTTTCCATTCATCATTTGATGAACACTTAGGTTGTTTTCACTTCAGAAGGGTACATGTTTTTGTTTGGTCATGTTTTCATTTCCCTTGGGTATATATCGATGAATGAAATTGCTAAATTTGATGTTCCATTTGAGGAAGACAAACTGTTTTCCAAAGTAGCTGACCATTTTGCATTCCTACCAACAGTATGTGAAAGTTCAATTTGTTCTCACCTCACCAATACTTCTTTTATCTTTTCCTTTAATTATAGCCATCCCAGTGGATGTAAAATGGGTATCTCAATGTGATTTTGATTTGCTTTTTTTTCTTAATGGCTAGTGATACTGAACATCAGTCTCTTCCTGTGTTTCTTAACCATGTGTATACATTCTTTGAATAAGTAATCTTTTCAGATCCTTTGCTCATTTTTAATTATTTGTCTTTTCATGATTGAGTTTCAAGAGTTCTTTGTATATTCTAGATATAAGTGCTTTACCAGATGTATGATTTGCATATTTTTCCCTCATTTTTATGGATTGTCTTTTTACTTTCATGATGGTTCCTTTGAAGTGCAAAAGTTTTTAATTTTGATGATGTCCAGTTTATCTAGTTTTTCTTTTGTTACTTTTATAAATGCGATTTGGAACTGACATCCATGGAAAGGCTCATGTAACATAAATAAGTTTATTTTTCCTTTATTTTAAATGATTGCATTTTGATAAGGGATATACCTACTATGTTTGCAGTCAAGAGAAGAGAGCAGAAAGCAGGCTCTTGCAGCTAAGAGAGAGAAAAGAAAAGAGAAGAGAAAAAAGAAAAAAGAGGAACAGAAAAGGAAACAAGAAGAAGATGAGGAAAACAAACCTAAGGAGAATTCAGAACTACCAGAAGATGAAGATGAAGAGGAGAATGATGAAGATGGTAAGAAATAACCTATCTGAGTTAGTGATAAAATTCTCTTGTGTTTATCAGCTTCATTTTGAGTGCTTCTTGTTTTTGTTAGCTGCAGCTGCTATTACTTTAGTATGAAACTAATAATTTTATAGTATTTCTAAATATTTTACATTGTAAAGTGATACAGGAAAACAGAAGAGGGAGGTAAACACATAATTTGAAGTTTAATTGTAAATTAAAGTACACTGTAGAACATTATTTATGTCCTAAAATGATGCAGTAAAAGATTGATTTTACCAGCTAGTTTTCATGTTCTTTCCCACTCTTTCCTCCCTCAATTGGAAAATGGGAAGAGGTCTAGTTTCTCAGATTTTTTTATCCAAGGTTCATGCTTGAAGCTGTGCAAGACTGGCGTTCATTGCTCTTCAAGTTGTTTATTGTACCGTCTGGCAGTGCTTGTAGTAAGCAAATAACCTTGCTTTAATTCTAAAATATTATTTGAAAAATTTATTAAATGCAAACTGTATCGTGATTTTTGGTTAGATCATGAGACTACCATTTCAGATCTTAAAAAGGTTAATGGTGCATATGATTTGTGCCAAGTTAAACATCTAAGTATGACAGTGTATTTGTTCTTTAACAGTAAAGGTTTCTTTATTGACTAGTGAATACTTGGGAAAGGGAAATATGGAATAAGGTACTGAGTTGTTGTGAACTGTTAGGTATGTTCTATCACCATTTATTTTGAGAATTTTTAAGATCTGTGGCTCTCGGTATGATTTTTATCCTTTTTGGAAATTTCAGTGGAGCAAGAAGTCCCCATAGAACCTCCTAGTGCAACCACCACCACCACAATTGGAATCTCTGCAACATCTGCAACCTTCACAAATGTATTTGGGAAAAAAAGAGCCAACGTGGTGACAACCCCCAGTACCAATCGGAAAAACAAGAAGAACAAAACAAAAGAGACCCCGTCCACTGCACATTTAATATTACCAGAACAACATATATCTTTAGCACAGCAAAAAGCAGATAAAAATAAAATAAATGGAGAACCCAGAGGTGGTGGTGCGGGTGGAAACAGTGATTCAGATAACTTGGACAGCACAGATTGTAACAGTGAGAGTAGTAGTGGTGGTAAAAGCCAAGAGTTAAATTTCACTATGGATATGAATTCCTCTAGTGATAAGAGATATTCCACACTGCTACTCCATTCCCAAGATGAAAAGTCAAATACTGCCACTTCCAAACCTCAAACACGGTAAATTTTTCTGATTTGTTAACTCTTCATCCACCTTTCCTTTGTCATGCCTGGCACAAGAATTTGAAGTACATTCTCTAAGCACAAGTTGTATTAAAACAGTTTAAGTCTACCACATTATCTGCTTTGAATATTCAAAGGTAAAATTCACCTGTGTCCTTCGAATCACATCCCAGTTATGAAATGATATTAGAAATCTTTATGATTCAATTTTGAAATTGAAAATATTAGCATACCTTGATTTTCACTATTATTATTATTCAAAGCTTGACTTTTGACTTTTGAATCCATTTTAAGACTAATATAGATGGACTCTGTCCTGTTTCTATTTTTCTGAATTTGGGTGATTTAATGTGCCAACTTTGAATTGAAATATATAGGTATAACTTCATCTATAAAATAACAGTCTCAAGTTTCTGCTTTAAAATTTATCTTTAACTTTTATTTACTTTATTGATATTTCTCACTTTTCAGACTTGAAGGTGAAGTGAATTCTAATTCTTTATCAACTGGCTATAAGTCGGTGTCTTTGCCATTAAGCTCTCCAAACATAAAGCTGAATCTGACTAGCCCTAAACGGGGACAGAAAAGAGAAGAAGGGTGGAAAGAAGTAGTACGAAGGTAAGAATTATTAGTCTCATCTCTTTTACTTTCACATATATATTTTCCTTTTGCAAGAAGGTTCAATTAATGAATAATTTGAATATGGTTATTATTTTAAACTGTAGTGTCATACTAAATTCATAGTAGCCTAAAGTAGTGTGTAAATTTTGTATACATAAGTTATATGATGGGCTTTTGAATTTAAAAAAAATTTTAGAACAAGATATACGGAAGTTTCTGTATAAACCATATAAACTGATCACAAGCTTCTTCAAGGGAAGATTCTATACTAAACAGCAAAGACACAATTTTTTATTGAGGGCTCTGATTTTTATTTGATAGTCCCATTTTGGTTCAGTCAAGCTTTTCCATCTGCTTAGTGTTTAAGTAAAGTTAAAACTGGTTGGAGAGCCTGTGCTTTTAACCAGTGCAATTAGATCAATATAAAAAAGAGTAAGGAGCTCATAAAATTAATAAAATTACTTTCTTCCTTAAGAAAATAAAATAAAGCCACCCACACCTCTGCAGATAATCCTGACAGCTGCCTTCATTTATACTGCTTTGTACATAAACTGTAGTGGGATGAGGGCCCATTGCTTTTAAATGTTTCACACATTTCAGATACTTATACCCTCTGCTCATGCTTTTCAGCAGGAAAAACATAAATTTGCTAGTGTGCATTTAATCACCAAAGAATTAATAAGTTTGGACTTTTATTCTGTGATGTTTCTAAGAATATGTCCATTGCATTCAAACAAGAAAGAAAAATCTTGGCTGAACTAGAGAAGTGATGCACACTTGATAATCATATCAGTGTTACTCATGAAATACAGCCTCGCCACACTCTGCTTTTCAAGATAGATATATTCTTCCTAGCTTGTCTACATGAAGATGACAGATTTTGATTGTGAGATATACTTTAGTTATTGCCACTGAGCATTCATCTAGAAGAAATAGTTCGTTTAAAGATCCCTCCCTCAAAGTGGGGAATTTGGGGTTCAGCAGTGAGCACATGAAAGTCATAGATGTTGCTCTTATCTGATTCTGCTTTAATTTTGAGAACTGGTTCTGCAAACAAACACTGTTTTCCTTGAAAAATCCTGTGGGGCAGTGCAGGCATCTTGTCAAATGCTCAGATTTAACCTCTGGCATTCTCTCTCTGCACACTCCTCTTGTGAGTTGCTTTTTATGTAGTTAAATCTGAGGCTTTATTTTTTGTTACTGAGTATAAGTTAATGATACTGATAAGCTAGCCTCTGTTATCCAATATGGAGTTTAATCATACTCATACGTTATTTTAATTTAGAAAAAGTCAATATGTTGTAGTTTAGATAATGTGCTCTTTTGGGTAGATTTGAATGCTTAGCTCATCAGTGATTTAAGTATAATTTTTATTTTAAATAGCAATTAATTTTTACCCCTATAAATTAAATTTGATATAAGAGGTCAGTTTCTAAAATAAAAACTTCTAATAATTTCTCTTTGAAGTCTGAGAAACATTATTCTACAGGTCCCCATGAGCATATTACTAAGACATGTTATTTAATAAAAACATTTATTATTCACAGATACTTTCATAAGCTCATGTGTAGTCTTCATTTTATAGGTCAAAGAAATTGTCTGTTCCAGCCTCTGTGGTTTCCAGGATAATGGGAAGAGGAGGATGCAATATCACTGCAATACAAGATGTTACTGGTGCCCATATTGATGTGGATAAACAAAAAGATAAGAATGGCGAGAGAATGATCACAATAAGGTAATTGTGGAAAATGTATTTTGCTAGCTCGGTGTAGTAATTAAATTTTATTAGAAGCATACTTTGTTACGTGTGATACAATCAAGAATTTTATTTTGATGGTTAAGACGTTTTTGATTTTGCTTTTGCTTTATATTTGTTTTTTCCTCAGGGGTGGTACTGAATCAACAAGATATGCTGTTCAACTTATCAATGCACTTATTCAAGATCCAGCTAAAGAACTGGAAGACTTGATACCTAAAAATCATATCAGAACACCTACCAGTACCAAATCCATCCATGCAAGCTTCTCATCTGGAGTAGGCACCACAGCAGCTTCCAGTAAAAATGCATTTCCCTTGGGTGCTCCAACTCTTGTGACTTCACAGGCAACAACATTATCTACGTTCCAGCCTGCCAATAAACTTAATAAGAACGTTCCAGCAAATGTACGTTCTTCTTTCCCAGTCTCTCTACCCTTAGCTTATCCCCACCCTCATTTTGCCCTGCTGGCTGCACAAACTATGCAACAGATTCGGCATCCTCGCTTACCCATGGCCCAGTTTGGAGGAACCTTTTCACCCTCTCCTAACACTTGGGGACCATTTCCAGTGAGACCTGTGAATCCCGGCAACACCAATAGCTCTCCAAAGCATAATAATACATGCCGTCTGCCTAACCAGAATGGGACTGTTTTATCCTCAGAGTCTGCTGGACTAGCTACTGCCAGTTGTCCTATCACTGTCTCTTCTGTAGTTGCTGCCAGTCAGCAACTGTGTGTGACTAATGCCCGGACTCCTTCATCAGTCAGAAAGCAGTTGTTTGCCTGTGTGCCTAAGACAAGTCCTCCAGCAACAGTGATCTCTTCTGTGACAAGCACTTGTACTTCCCTGCCTTCAGTCTCCTCTGCACCTGTCACTAGTGGGCAAGTTCCCACAACATTTCTACCTGCAAATACACCTCAAGCACAACTTTCTTCACAAAAGATGGAGTCTTTCTCTGCCATGCCACCCTCCAAAGAGAAAGTGTCCACACAGGATCAGCCGATGGCAAAACTCTGTACCCCATCTTCAACTGCAAATAGTTGCAGTAACGCTGCCGGCAACACCCCAGGAGCTCCAGAAACTCACTCATCCAGTAGTCCCACTCCTTCCTCCAATAATACACAAGAGGAGGCAGAGCCATCCAGCGTGTCTGATTTAAGTCCTATGTCAATGCCTTTTTCATCTAACTCAGAACCTGCTCCATTGACTTTGGCATCACCCAGATTGGTTGCTGCTGATAATCAGGACACAAATAATTTACCTCAGTTAGCTGTACCAGCACCTCGAGTTTCTCATCGAATGCAGCCCAGAGGTTCTTTTTACTCAGTGGTACCAAATGCAACTATACACCAAGATCCCCAGTCTATTTTTGTTACAAATCCAGTACCTTTAACACCACCTCAAGGCCCACCAGCTGCAGTGCAGCTTTCTTCAGCCATGAACATTATGAATGGTTCTCAGATGCACATTAATCCAGCAAATAAATCTTTGCCACCTACATTTGGCCCAGCCACGCTTTTCAATCACTTCAGTAGTCTTTTTGATAGCAGTCAGGTCCCGGCTAACCAGGGTTGGGGAGATGGTCCGCTCTCCTCTCGAGTTGCTGCAGATGCCTCTTTCACTGTTCAGTCAGCGTTCCTGGGGAACTCTGTACTTGGACACTTGGAAAACGTGCACCCTGATAACTCCAAGGCACCCGGCTTCAGACCACCTTCCCAGCGAGTTTCTACTAGTCCAGTTGGTAAGTTGTTACGACTATTGCTGCATTTTATTTTGGGGCTCTAATAGAATAATCTCCTGAAATAATAAAGTATTTTATATATAGCATGATCTTAAAGAAATGATAGTGTCTTAAATATTGAGGACCCTTTAGTGATTGCTAAGTGGACAAAAAGTAGCTGCAGGTAAACACATAAAATGAACTGCTTTATATCCTTTTATATCATTCTGTCCCTTGTAGCATGAAGATTGCATTTTATTATGTCGATCCATTTTCTTGGAATTGGTATAAAATGATATTAATAAAAAAGGACTTGTAAAATGCTTCAAGAATTCCAAGTGTATGTTTTTAAAATCATAGTAATTCATTTGCATTTCTCAGATTTAAAAAGTGAGATACAAAATTTTAGGCACCAGTCCATAATCTATATTGTTCTTTGTGTTCAGTCTTGAGTGCTCAGGTTGGATATTAAAATATCATTAATAGTCTAACTCTATATTACCTACATTCAGTGGAGCTGTTTGAAGAGATCTGGTCATTTGTTGGCTCTTATTTTTAAAAGACAAATTTAGATTTGGTTGTTGGTTCCTTGAAATTAAAAATTAGCTGCTGAGGCATTATAAGAAAGATACAGAATGAAAACATGGAAAAAGATTAAAATAAAAATTTTTTTTAAAAGGGCACAGGGGTTAAAGTCTCAGCACTGTCAAGCTGTCGCCAGCCACTGCAGTATGAGTTCAATCCCTGGGCAGGGAGCTAACCCACATGGCGCGGCAGACCTCTCCTGTCTAACCCACCACTCCCCTCAGCAGTGTATTTCAGTAAATCTAACTGCTTTGCTCTCCACTCTATCTCTGGTGAATCCTCTCATTCCGTGCACCTCTGGCCTACACCCCAGTTCTTGTATGCATAAATAAATAAAATAAACCTTTTTTTAAAAAAAAACTTAAAAAAAAAAAGATAAGGCCAGTGTTAGCTTAGCGATATTAAAGTAATTGTGGTTTATAGCATTTACATGACTTAGGTGTTGGATTCACACTGTTTCAGATGTCTGATTATCACATCATGCCCACCAGCAAAGCACACATAGTTCTCCAGCATAGTCCAGTGGGCTGCTTCTCCCCTTTTCCTCTCATCCCTAACTTCTTCCTCTGGCAGCTGGAATTTTGCAGTCAGATTTTTAGGGTTTGTTTTGGTTTAGTTTTTCTGTTTCTTTATATTCTACATATGAGTGAAATTATCCCGTATCTGTGTTTGTTTGTTTGTTTGTTTTACGCATGCAAGCTGGGGTGTAGACCAGAGGTGTAGGGTGGTGAGAGGATTTACCATAGGCAGAGTGGGGAGCAGAACAGGCAGATGGACTGAAGTACACTGCTGAGGGGAGCAGCAGGCGAGGCAGAAGAGGTCTGCTGTGCCATTTGGGAAGATAGCGCTTCCCTGGCCAGGTATCGAACTCATGCTGCAGTGGCTCTGGATAGCTTCACAGTGCTGCGCTTAACCCGTCACACCACCAGGGAGGCCCCTGGTATCTGTCTTCTGACTTGTTTTGCTTAGCATAATCCCTCCAGTTCCATCCATGTTGTCAGAAATAGCAAGTTTTCATATTTCTTTTTTATAGCTGAGCAGTATTCCATTGTGTTTATGTGCCAAATCTGTTTTTTCTTTTAATTCCTTAAAAGGACTTACTGAAGCAATAGTGGTTATAATGCTGTATATGATCTAGATAGTAACATACCCTCCAGGCGTATATTACTACACCATATCCACCATGATGCACCTGTAGTTCATTGTATTCCCTCCCTATTGTGCATCCCCCTCCCCTCAGTCTGGTAACCTCAGTTCTCCTGTCAGATTTCTAAAGTTTGTTACTGATTTGGTTTTTATTTGACCTTTTGTTTTTTTCCTCTCTATTTCATAATTAAGTGACACCATCTAGTATATGTCTTTCTCCTTCTGACTTATTTTCCTTAGCATAATCCCCTCCAGTTCCATCCATGTTAATGCAAATGTAAGAGTCTTATCTTTTTATAGCCAAGTAGTATTCCATTGTGTATATTACCACATTTTCCTAATATGTCTTTGGGCACTTAGGTTGTTTCCTCAACTTTGCTATTGTAAATAGTGCTGCAGTGAATATAGGGATATGTGAGTAGGCGGGTGGATATATCCATTTAAATTAGTGTCTTTGGGGGCCTCCCCGGTGGCGCAGCGGTTAAGCGCTGCGCTGTGGAGCTGTCGGCAGCGGCGACGCGAGTTCGACACCCGGCCAGGGAGAATCCCACATGGCGCGGCAGACCTCTCCTGCCTTGCCCGCTGCTCCCCTCAGCAGTGTATTTCTGATCTGCCTGTTCTGCTACCCGCTCTGTCTCTGGTGAACCCTCTCGCCACCCCACGCCTCTGGCCTGTACCCCAGCTTGTATGTATAAATAAAAAATAAATCTTAAAAAAATAAATAAATAAAATAAATTAGTGTCTTTGCATTCGATAAGAGTGGAATTACTGGATCATATAATAAATCTATTTTTAATATTTTGAGAAACCTCCATACTGTTTTCCATAGGGGCTGGACCAATCTGCATGCCCACCAACTATACAGGGTTCCTTTTTTTCTTTTCTGATCCTTTTGATATGGGCCACACTCAGAGTGTGAGATGGTATCTCTTCATGGTTTTGATTAGCATTTTCTCAATGACAAGAGATAATAAGCATTTATTCATGTGCCTGTAGGCCACATGTATGTCTTCCTTCAAAATATTTTAACTTTCCATTTTAGGGAAACTGAGAGAGGTTTTCAGAGGCCCCAAGGGTGAAAGGAGAACTCATTCAGGGTCATTGCCACAGCTCAGGCTGTGTAGAAAGCATTAATCCTTGACTTGTGAATTTAGAGTGCCTTAGCCAGAGTTTGACTTTAGATCTCTCTTGTTCCACTGTTTAAGCTCTTTGTACTCCACATATTGCGTCTCAGAAGATGTGCAATTATGAATTTCTGGAAAAAGGAAAAAAGTCAAGGAAATCATCTATTTAGTTTATTAGAAAAAAAGGGTTGGGGTCTTTATTATCCAAATCTGTAACATCAAAATTATTATTGCTAATGAAAAACAGTAACTTAAAAATGTGAACATGAATCCTTACCTTCCTTCCAGATCCAGGATTTATATCCTTGACCTCATTCTTCTTAACTGGTTTATTTTGTTGATTTCTCTTCGTTAGTGGATATCTTTATTCTCCTGGATTATGGGTAAGAAATACTGGTATTTAAGATAGGAAAGGAAATTTGGAACCCTCAAACACTGCTGGTAGAAATTTAAAATGGTATAGCATTTAGAAAAAAGTTTGACAATTCTTCAAAAAGTTAAACAGAGTTATTATATGATCAGTAATTCTACCTAGGTACACACAGATGTTCACGGCAGCATTAATCATAATAACCAAAAAGTGGAAACAACCAATGTCCATCTGCTGATAAATGGAAAAACAAATGTGGTGTACCTATATATTAGGGTATTATTTGGCATTAAATAGAAATGAAGTACTGATTTAGGCTAAGTGAAAGAAGCCATTCGCAAAACACCAAATATTGTATGGTTCCACTTGTATGAAATTTCCAGAATAAATAAGCAAATCTGTAAAGATAGGAAGTATATTAGGGGTTGCTTAAAGGTAGGGATACAGAGTAAAGAAAGATTGGTGGTGACAAATAACGGACACAGAATTTCTTTTAGGGAAGACAAAAATGTGATGGTTGCACAACCCTGTGACTATAATTGTATACTTTAAATTTAAACTGCTTGTAAGCAGTTTTGACAATTTAAGAATTTCCACATAAGGGAACACAAGAAGATATTGAAGGGTACCACTTAGACAAAACATGCATTTTCCCCCACCCCCCAGTGAAAACTTTGAAATTGGGCCTCCCTGGTGGCACAACGGGTTAAGTCTCAGCACTCTGAAGGTGTCCACAGCCACTGCAGCAGGTGTTCAGCCCTGGCCAGGGAGCTTCCTTCATGGCGCAGCAGACCTCTCCTCCTCACCTGCTGCTTCCCTCAGCAGTGTATTTCAGTAGATCCACCTATTCTGCTCCCTGCTCTGTCTCTGGTGATTCCTCTCACCACTCCACACCTCTGGTCTACACCCCAGTTCTTGTAGGCATAAATAAATAAATCTTAGGAAAAAAAAAAAAGAAAACTTTGAGATTATCCTGAACATTACTGCAAGTAACTGTCATTCTTGAACAGTGGGCTCATTTTTTCATATCTAGTGATGTTTGGTAATATTCTTCTTGACTGCAGGAAAGAAAAATGGGTTTCAGATAGGTATCACGTAAATGGATTCATTTTGCTCTGATCTACAAAAATAGCATGCTTTCTTTTAAAAAAGGAATGAAGTAAACCTTGGACTTTGAACTTCGACACCATAGCTAATTGGGTGTCTTGGACCTGTTTTATTTCAGGGTTACCATCCATTGACCCATCAGGTACCTCCCCATCTTCCTCTTCTGCTCCTCTGACAAGTTTTTCCGGCATACCAGGAACTCGGGTATTCCTGCAAGGACCAGCTCCTGTTGGGACTCCCAGTTTCAACAGACAACATTTTTCTCCTCATCCTTGGACAAGTGCTTCAAACTCATGTAGGAATCCTGGAGGAAATCTTCCAAAGAGTCTTGAATAAGTTATTAAACTGTTTGTTTCAGGGAACTCCCTTTTTTAATTTAGTAAACTAAATGGTATGCAGATACCCATGGTTTGTATTGCAGTCATGTTGAAAACTGTTGATCATTTGTAGGATAGGAAACTTGAGAAGGGTCAAGCTACTCTTCTGAGCCAAGCCATAAATATTTACACTAGGACTTGGATCAAGAAAAGAAGTACTACAAGTAGTTTTTATAAAAGAACCCTTTGGAAGCAAATTATTTGGAAGAAATTATTTCTGAAATAATTTCTTACATCTGAAAAGAAGTTGAATTTATATGTCTGGTCATGTTGCTAGACTTGAGTGCTCATTTTTGCATTTTAGGAAATTATATTATTGCTATTTGTAAGTAAAAGGATTCCTGTGTTCTGACTATTTATTTTGATATTTAGAACAGTTGAAGTTCTAGTAGGACTTGAATAGGATTTGATTTTTTTTTTTTTTTAAGGAGCATTATCATGTAGTCAGTGAGTATTGGCCCTTTGACTAGAACTACCCAATATTACCTGAGAGTTCCATTAAGAAATGACATTTGTGAATTGAATCCTTTTATGCTTTGTTAATATTTAACCTTCCTAAAAAAATGTATATTTAACCTTCTTTCATTATGGGAAAAAGTACTATAGAAAAGGAAAAAGACAGTTAAGTACAGAAGGCCACAAACTTTTCTAGACAACATACTTAATACTATGCAAACATTGCCACGTTTAAGTTAAAGATTGAAAATAGCCATCTTGAGAAAATTTAGAACTAGAATAACAACAACACAGTCTTCCTTTCTAGTCATGTTTAGTTTGTTCTGAAAAAATTTTGGACTATTTTTAGACTTACTGTAGACATAAGTAGTATAGAAAATGTTTATAGAGATTATATATTTTCAGAATGATCTTATAAAATGAAATTTTTCTTTATAGATCCTATGTTGTGGAATAGATCTTTCCAACAAGGTTTCTCATATTCTTATAATTTTTATATGTAATAAAACAATAGAGAAATATTTTGCCACCAGGTGACTCTCCTATTCCATCTGTTTCTTCGGGATCATCTTCACCTCTTTCAGCCACTTCTGCTCCACCAACATTGGGCCAACCCAAAGGAGGCAGCACCAGTCAGGATCGAAAGATACCTCCTCCCATTGGAACAGAGAGACTAGCCCGGATTCGGCAAGGAGGGGCTGTCACACAAACCCCTGTGGGGACCAGTTTTGTTGCTCCTGTTGGACACAGTGGAATCTGGTCATTTGGTGTCAACGCTATGTCAGGTACAGTTGCCTTGTCTTCCCCTTTGTCTGCAGGGATAGCTCTAGTAAGTTGTAGGATTTTGCCATTAAAACAGAGTTCCTTAAAACAAAGTAAGGTGGGGGGAGGAGGGAACAAAACAACTTACTTCCTACACTTAACAGTCAGTGAAGAGTGTTCATAACATTGAAGAATTGAATCCAGTCTCAGAATCTGGAATGTTGATTGTGTTCCATAATAATATATATAAAAAGTATAATAATATAAAATAGAGTTGATTAGAAGTGAAAGATGCAAAGTATATTCCTTTTCCTCAAGCCTTCCAATGTACAACAGGGACAAGTCCTTTTAGAAACCACTGCTTAATCTTTTGAATGACAAGATAGAATGTTTGGGATATTCAGACTACTTCACTCAGTTTTCTAGGAACTTGTTTTTCAGTTTGCAGAGATGGTCGTGATTGTGCTCTGAGTTCTTCAGTAGAATGATTTTGATAAAATTGAGTATGAAAAAAGATACAATGGTAATGTTCTGTTATTTTATCCAAAAAAATATCAAACCCTGTTCTCAATTCTTCTTTCCAGAAGGTTTATCGGGTTGGTCACAGTCTGTAATAGGGAACCATCCAATGCATCAACAATTATCAGACCCAAGCACATTCTCCCAGCATCAACCAATGGAGAGAGATGATTCTGGAATGGTAGCCCCCTCTAACATTTTCCATCAGCCTATGGCAAGCAGTTTTGTGGATTTTTCTAAAGTGAGTTGACAAACATCATTATAACTTGTCCAACACTTTGCCAACCAATGTAGTCACACTGGTGACTAAGGAATAGTTTATATTGAATAATTATATTGAATAGTTTATATTGAAATAATTTTCCCTTTTGGTGTAACTAGTTTGTTTCCACAACTTTGCCAGATCTTTTGTCCAATTTCAAGAGTGGTGTTATGTTGTACACAAAACTTTGTCCCCAAACTATTCTGAAGATGCACCCATCCTCCAAAAAAAATTGAGAGATTTGGGTTTTGCTGCTTTGTGTTTGTGGCCAGAGCATTGAAGGAGGCTTCTACCCTTCTCCAAAGCTGGCTATGAGCACTCCAATGCCCTCTTCTTTGCTCTGGTAGCTTCTTGGCTAGTGTAAAGTCAGAGTATGGCTATAAGCAGTCATACAGAATTCCCCTTTTCTTTTTAGCATAAGCTTATTAGTGAAACTAAGATTAGGAAAGTTGAGGAAACTATATGTGTTCATCAAATATGGGAAATTTTCTGATAATTTGATACTGGGCTTAGTTGTGTTTTCCTCTTCTCATTGAAGAGAATGTTCCCTGATGCAGATAGCCATTTTTGATTTCTCAATACATTACAGTGTTGTACTTACAGGATCCTCTGGCTTTCTTTGAATGAAGGAAAATTAGAGAGCACTAAGCTAGCATTATGGAATCATCATTTATAATTACTTCATGATGAAACCTTTCTGCTGTTTTAGGGTCTACCAATTTCCATGTATGGAGGCACCATAATACCCTCTCATCCTCAGCTTGCTGATGTTCCAGGAGGCCCTCTGTTTAATGGACTTCACAACCCAGATCCTGCTTGGAACCCTATGATAAAAGTTATTCAAAATTCAGCAGAATGCACTGATGCCCAGCAGGTAAAATGGACTTAATGGTCTTTTTTTTTTTTCTTTTTTCAGATTTATCATGTCATTCTTTTAATTCTTTGGGTAGTACAAGTTCTGAATATTAAGTCATGACATCTGACCACTTGATCTGAATTAAGTTTTTCAATATCAAGATACTACTAAACATTTTATTTCATTGAATGTATGTTCTTCCTAGGCAGAAACAGTGAATTGCCATTGCATTTATATATTCATTTTGTAAATGTTAAAGATTCCTAATTAGAAATTCCAATTTTTCCTCCCCCTTTTCAGATTTGGCCTGGCACGTGGGCACCTCATATTGGAAACATGCATCTCAAATATGTCAACTAAGTTAGAAGGTCTTACTCTTTAGCCTTGTTTGAGAAACCTATGACCTTGGAAGAACCCTGGGGATTTTTTTTTTTTTTTTATGTGCCTAACTAAGAAATTTCCTCTGAGGCTTTAGCAATGGAAATTTGATTGACCATTGTCTAAGAACAATGTGATTTCCTATCCACCTGATTATGTTCTCTGGTTAGTTTAGCCATTTTGAACTTAGTGCTTTTGGCTAAACATACTGAATGCTACTTGTATGCAGAAGAGAATTAGATGATTACATGTTTCAACCTTTTAGGGTGGTAAATACATGTACAATTGTTTACATACTTAAAAGGAAAAAGTTGAGTAAATTTCTTGTCGTATAGTGGCTCTACTTAATGTAGCCTGTATTAATGTGAAATATTTACCAGAATATTCAATAAAAAGATGAACAGTATTTAGAAGTGGGGTGTGATCCTTTCAGTGGTCATGCAGGTATCACCCAATTCACAGTCATATTATTTCTCACATTTTACACTTTAGAGTCCATTCTTAGGCAACTTTGAAAAAAAGCACTTCTCAGACTACTTATCTTAGTCTGTGTTAAACATTCCTTATTCTCTTACCTATCCTTTTATTATTATACATGAGAAAGTTTCCAAGTCCCTACAACTACTTATCTGGCTTTAGCAGCTAGGCCATTGATAGGTTTAACTATTTATACTTTGAGAGTATGTGAACAATAGGATTTCAGTCAGATTACACTCAACAAATTTAGGAATACCCAACTCATCAACTGCATTTTGTGCTTCCTGACTTTTTAATCTAAAGATTTATTGGGTTATCGCTGTTTTTAGTTTTACCTGGATTGGGACATAGGAGGGGTAGAGGTTACTCCTGTAACTGTTGTATTATTGAATCAGCAGAGTAATGTTTATAAATATGGGACTAATTCTAGGCTTAGTTCCATGGCCCCAGGTATAAAGAACCAATATGTTTAACAAGTTGAACACAGGAACACTGCAATGGTTGCTTTGGCCAAACTATCTGATACAATAGAGAAGGAAAAACTATGCCAGTGAAAAGAACCATCGTCAACTTGGTCATGTTTTAATGTAGTTGAATATCCTTGTCTTAGATATAGACAATCTGAAAAGGTAAACAAGAAAAATTTTCAGGCTTATGGAGAAGCTGGAACACCTATCAGGGTAAAGAAGGATGAACAAAAAAATAGAAACTAGGAGCAGAACCACACAAGCAGCACTTTCCTACTGTCGTGCCAACAGAGTTTCTTAATCTTCTCTGCCTGGTTCCTAAAGCCAGCACTAGGTCAGACATACCTGCTTGTTTTGTGTTAGACGTACCTGGTCCTTTGTCTTCCATATCATTTTACATATGCGATAGCTTCGTTAAGGTCATTTATTATTTTGTATTTTGAATGAATTCGGAAAGCATCACTAGTATTGTAGCTATTGCCTCTGTACTGTTTGATAACCATATCAAGTATTTTCAAGTGACCCCTTAACTTAAAGGGGACAAAAGACTCCTGTGTCACCTACATATCTTGCTGTTTCCACTTACTACTAACCAAAAAAAAAAAAAAAAAAAAAATCACCTAATAGTGAAATAATTGAAATTACTCTTGATGAAACATATGCTAGTAAGAGATAATATTAAGTAAGTTACTCAGTGGAACCAAATGGTGAGTTTTGTTCTATTTTAATTAGGTACAGTACATTTGAATTATGATTTAATTCAAGAGTATTTAAGCCTATCCTTATTAAGATAAGGAATTTTATTTCAGGTCAGGAACTAAAACCCATGAGCAAAGGAGGTAATTATGAGAAGCCTCTAGAGAGATTAGGAAGAAACATGCTATGCAGTTGAGAGTAGTTATTTAGGGTATCCTTCTCTAGGCCCTCTTACCAGCACTGCCTTCATTTCTATTTGGATCCAAATAACCTACTCCCCACCCCATTTTGCCTGCTATAATCTCTTCTTCCTCTGTCTTGCCTCTTCCTGGCATTACTTTACTGCTATTTTACCATCCTGAACCTTGGATTAAACCTAGCTCAGGTAAGAACTTAATTACTTTCAAAATATATATGGGTTTTGGGGGGAGGCAGCATGGGTACAGTGGAACAAAGGTCAGAAGCTTAAATTCTATTTTCATTTCTACGACTTTAAGCTCTCTAGCTTCAGGAAAGTTATTTCTCATTTCTGGGCTTCACTTTCCTCATCTGAAAATGAAATTGAACATAAATGAACTCAAGAGATTCTCGTAGATCTAACAGATTTTCTTATGAATGAGAATATACAGTATGGGATTACTAAAGCCAATAGAACATTTACATTGCTGAGATTTGAAACCCCCTACCATTGGTTCCCACATGGAATCAAAAGCCTGCTGTTGTGGAGACCAGTAATGACTTTGAGCAATTAGTGGAGGCAGAAGAAAACCTTGCCTATCCATAGTGAGCCCTCGAGTCATTAAGAAACATCTTATGAGGCATAGATCAAACCCATTGTGAATAACAGTTCTTTCAAGGAATAAAACTGTATCATCAAGGTTTCTGGACCCACTTATTTCAAGTAGTATTGAATGTAATAAAATTCTACCACCAATAAAATTATTGCTGTTTTAAGACCCTTTAAACCGATTGTGGCTACAGTGTGCTGACTTGCCCTTTTATAGGCCAGTCTGCTTCCTTCAGTCCCTGCTCTCAAAGGGGAAATATCATCAACTCAGCTAAGCAGACCGAAGAAGAGAGTTGGACAGCCAATGGGGGCCTCTCCTAACCAGAGGTAAGAAATCTCAGGAACTGGAACTGCAGTTTTCATCTGTTCTTGTAGATTCTGACCAAATCTTCCTCCCAACTGCAAAATTAGGACACAAGGGGACCACTCTTTGGGTTTGGTTTTGTTTTCTGTGTTTTTGTTTTGCTTTTTATTTATTCATGCATATAAGAACTAGGGTCCAGGCCAAAGGTGTGGGGGTGTGAGGGGATTCACCAGAGACAGAGTGGGGAGCAGAACTGGCCAATCCACTAAAATACACTGCTGAGGGGAGCAGTGGCCATGTGGGTTAACTCCCTGGCTGGGAACCAAACTCATGATTAAACTCATACCACAGTGGCTGAAGATAGCATGATAGCGCTGAGCCTTTAACCCCTATGCCACCAGGAAGGCCCAAGGGGACCACTCTTTATTAGATGTAGCTTCTAGAAAAGGAATAGCTGGTTGAATAATAGTTTGAAGCCAAACAGAGAGAAGTACTTAGTATAGGAGGTTCTGTCCCACTGTTTTAAGACCTTTGGACCACATTGTAAACTTAGGAAGAGGCAAACAAGCCTGTAGGAAAACAGGTTCTGAACACCTTGTTCTCTAACTAGCCCTAGATCTCTTCCACCAAAAATGTGGCAGGTTATGACATCTTCCTAGTGGACCCTGTCCCAGAGTGAGGGACTCTAATCTTCTATTCCTCTTTGAAGATTTGTCACTATTTGCCAACAGGCAGTTTCCTTCACCTTCATTCTCTCCTATTGGCAATGGGCGAGAAAAAGGTGGTTTTATATAAACTTCAGTGTATTAAGACTCCCTCCAATAAAGGGCAGGAGCCTGGGCTTCAGGACCAAATTTGGAAAACAAGATCATGAATCTGATGAACTAATGGCAAACCTATTTTGTGATTACTTTTTACCTCTCGTTTATCTTAATATTTGTGTGAGTCCCAAGTAGTTTGCCTCGTAGCAGAGACCCGACAGTCCCTTATTCAGATTATATGGTAGATGGGCCTGGGCATAGTTGTTGTTTTCTTTTAGGCTTCCATACTCTTAATGGGTAATCAGTGTTGATCCACTGATTTAAACTTGATTCTGTATCCAGATTGTATGAATAATGAATCTGGCTTTCTCTCTAAAAGCCAACAACATATTCTCTAGTTCCCTAGCTCTTGGAGTACACAGGTATTAGACTTAGCACATACTCTCCCAACTCTTCCTGCCTCCTTTCATATCATATCACTGTACCTACATCAAAAAATCTTAACACTTTGTGGTCCGCTCATGTATTATTACGTGTTCATCTAGTCTCCGGTTTTTCACGCCATGGTGGATTATTTGGAAATATTAGGAGCTATTTCTTTGATTGTACTCAGTCTAGAAGCTTTACACATTGTTTTGGTGAAAGTGTAAGGTGTTTTATGAGAGATATTACAGTTTTTTTTAATATCCAGTAGTTCAGAAGTTGTGTGTGTTTTATTGAAGGCTTATACCATTCATGTGGTGGCACAGAAAATGGCCGGCACACAAAGTGTTAAATCTAACCTGAGACCAGACTCTGGCCCTCCTGTCCTGAGAGCTAAAGACCAAAACCTCCCTGCCCTTTCTTAGTTTCCTGAGGTGAGTTAGGTGTGGCAGAGAGATCAAAGGACAGGCCTCTCTCATCCCCCAACCTTGACTCATCCTCCATAGTTAGTCCCAGGTCTCCTTCCAGAAAGTACACCTCCTGGCCTGACCTTCCTGCTGTGCACCAGACCATCAAAGCACTTTCTGTCTTGTGATTGATTAATGGGAGCCCGTACACAGCTGTGCTAAAGGGCACAGGCTCTGGAAAAGCAGCACTCCAGTTTAAACCTCCGCTTCCTCTCCTACAAGATACGTGACTTTGAACAAATAACTTCTCTGGGCTTAGTTTCCTCACCTGTAAATGTGAGGAAAATGTGGCCAGTAATAGTGCTTTAGTGTTTAAAATCGTTGAGAGTTACAGGAGTACAGTGTGTCATAGGTCACACTCCCCAGCCCAGCTGGAAACAGCCAATAGCAAGGAACTTGAGCGCCTGGAACACTCGGGCAGGCTGGCCAATGCGGGGCCAGGAGGGAGCGGAGGCCAGTGCAGGACCTGGGACTCCTTCCAGCTCTATGCTAGCCTGGGCTTGCTCCCTCGCAGGTAGGGCGGGACCGTCGGGTTGAGTGACGGCGGGTGGCCCGCCCCGGGCGTGACGTCGTCCTGGTGTTGTTGCTGCGGCTGCACGTGGTCGACTGAGTCCGCCTCAGACTCAGCTGCGCTCAGCGTCCTCGGTACCAGCCGCTTGCATTCCTGCTCGTCCCGCTCGCTATGTCCACGTCCACGAGCTGCCCGATTCCCGGGGGCAGGGACCGACTGCCCGACTGCTACAGCACCACGCCGGGGGGCACGCTATACGCCACCACCCCGGGAGGTCAGCGGGCAGGGATGGGATCTGCAGGCAGCGCTGGCGAGCGCGTGCGTGCCGGGGCGGGGTGGGGGCCGGGAGGTGTGAGACTTGCACTTGTCCACTCGCCCCTGTGTAGGTTGTACCTGGGGGGTTGGGCCTGTGATGTGTGGAGCTGAAACGCAAGTCCCTAAAACCTCAAAGTGCTGCAGCACAGCTCCTTTTGGGTGACTGGACTGAAATCCCTGTCTGTGGGCTGGTTTCTGGACACTTCATCATCCGCCTCTCCCGGACTTTGCCACCTGGGAGCAGGCACTGAGGCCCCATCTGACCACAGCCTCAACAAGACGCACCAGGTCTTGCGAAGCGGCTAGCACGGGACTGGGCAGTTGGAGGCAGGGATTTAGGGTCTTTGGGCTGGCTGGGACAGCTGCCTGTGATCAGGAGCTCCAGAAACGGGTTCCTGCCACGTGGAGGCTGAGGGGAGGCGCAAGAGCAGGGCAGGGCCCGTATGAGGACACCAAGTTCCTCTAGGCTGGGCTGAGCCTGATGGGACTTGGGAGGAGTCATGTTAAGAACATTTTGTGCCTGTGTTTCACGGGGAACATAGCTCCTCCCATCAGAGTATGAGCGCCCAGATGGCAGAATGGGTGAAAAGCCTCTATATTTGTGTGGCCTTGTTATCTAGCTGAGGTGGGAGAGCTGGGCCCCACCAAGTAAACAAAGCAGTCAAGTCCCAGCCAGCAGAACTGTACAGGGGCAGCCTGCCTTAAATCAAACCTGAGCTCCCAGTTTGGTGGTGCTCCTAGAACCAACACGTGAAAGTCCTAAACCAAAAGCTGCTATCTGGAACAGCTGGGATGTCCCGTGCTTTATGGAGCTTAGCCACATACATCTTTAGGCCCAGATGTGGCTGTGCTGGCTAGTTGGTTGAGATCCTGGCCGGGCTGCAGAGCTCTAACCCTTTTAATATACAGGAACTGAGACTCTTGGGTCCCTAGTAAAAGGCCTGTGTTTGGGGCTCCAGAGCTCTGTACCCAAACTGCAGCCTCTTACCCATACCCCTTGACAGGCACCAGGATCATCTACGACCGAAAGTTCCTGCTGGAGTGCAAGAACTCACCCATTGCCCGGACTCCCCCCTGCTGCCTCCCTCAGATTCCCGGGGTCACAACTCCAACAGCCCCACCTTCCAAGCTGGAGGAGCTGAAGGAGCAGAAGGAGACAGAGGAAGAGATACCCGGTAAGCAAACCAGGACCTAAAACGTAAAAATGCCTTCACTAGAGTGGGGCTTCTACGCCAAGAGGGCTTTCTTCACTGATGCTAAGCTTGTAAACCCTCAGCCCAAAAACCAGTTCTGTTGTTTCTCCCCCCAGATGACGCACAATTTGAAATGGACATCTAATCCAGTACCGACGACTGTGTGTATGGAGCTACAGGGATCCTTCATGCCGTTCCTGCCACCACCTCTTCCTGGGGTAGCCAAGGCCCAACCGGCCTCATCTAATCTGGAAGGGAGTGACTTGTTGGCCTCCCTTAGTTCTGAGGCAGCTAGACCAGAGATAGGAGTGGGCAACTTGCCAAGCCCTTTGCTCTACTTTCTCTTTGGTCTACAGGCACTCCTCCCAACCCCCAGTCCTCCATGCTCAAGGGCTGAGGCTAGGACTGGGGAATGGAGTATGTCACCTTCTGCTTAGTAAACGTTCAAAGAAATGCCTTGGCTCCAGTGTCCTCAGTGCTGATCTTCCATCTCAGCCATACAGCTGAGGTGCCCCAGCAGGCCTGGTCAGGATCAGCGGTCCCAGGTCCCTCTCGATTGGGCCGACTTCCAGCAGCAAGTAAGCCTGAAGCTATGGGGATAGGCTACAGAGCTGCCAAAACATAAACAGCCACAGTCGGAACCCTGCCAGGGACTGTCCCAGCCTTTCCAGGATGCAGCATTCCTGGAATTGGACTTTCCCAGCAGTCCTTTCCTAGCAATTCCAAAGCAGGAAGAAAGAGGTGGTGCCAGCCTTCAGCCTTCTACCGTCTCTCCTTGCCTTTTCTGCCTCTCACCTGTAAGTACCACCCCTTTTATTCTGACACTGAAAGCCTCTACCCTTCCTTCTCATAGTGTGATACGAACTTCTGTGGCCTTTTCTACCTATTATGACTCTTGTCCTGAAAGAATTTAGGGCCCAAATCGAGGCAGCAGCTTATTTGGTAAATCAGTCAGTCATGATCCCACAGCTTAGTAATCTAGTCCTTTTCTCCTTCAGTTTTTACAGCCACATTCTTCCTAACCTCTCATTCCAATCACTGTTGCCTTTTTATACCTCAAAGGTATTAATAGTACAAACAGGGCAGTCTCATTTTCTTGAAATCCCCTATGCTATTTCAGCTTCTCTTGTCATGCTGAAATGAAATCATCCAAAGATAGTGCTACTCAGCCCAGCAGGAGATGTACTTTTCATTCTCATTTGGGGGAAAAGTGGCAAGCAGTAACTTGCTCATGTCCAGAGCATGGAGGAAGAACAGAGGTTAGCTGGATGCCGGGGGAACAGGCTAGTCAGAGACACTGGGAGGAACAGTTTGGCAGAGGACAGGGTGCAGCTGTCCTAAACTCGGGCCTGCCACTGAGATGTTTTATTGAAATCCATGTTATGGGTAACAAGTGGCCCAGATGTGACCTCTTCCCCCAGAGATGGTTCAGGCCAAGGACCCCAATGGGGCAGACAGTCTCTCAAGTGTTAAGAGGAAGCCAAATGAGAAGACCTCCCATGCCAACACATAGGAGATGGTGTAATGTAAGACTGGGGAACCCGCAGAATTATGGAGCCTGTTGGACACCTGGTACGATCTGGGTTTCCTCAGCTGTGGCTGTAGATTTCTCTTCATGGGCCTCCTCCTCTGAAGACAGACTCCTCTTTTCTGCAATTAATCTTTTAACTCCTACCATCCACTGACTGACCTCAGTCACATGGTCAACCATGAGTGAGCGGTGGATGTCATCTGCTGCTTCCCAATGGTGGCTTGAAAGCTCTAAAGAGAAAGAGGGGCTGAGCAGATAGCCTTAAGCAAGAAAACACAGCTCCCACTCCTCCCCTCTCAGCCAGTCAAATTCTCAGCACCTGTTCTACGTCAGCCAGCTATGGCTGGAGGAGGGAATTGGGCTGTACCACAAGGGGCCCACTCATACCCTGCACCAGTAGAGCCATCCTCTTCTTCACAGGCGTTGATAGCTTCCCTCCAGCCCACTGTTCCTGCAGCAGAGCGAGGCGTCTGCTGATGTCATCACATACCTGCTTCTGAGAGACAGATGCCCCCTCTAAGTCAGCTACCAGCCCAACAGGCAAGGGAAGGCAGAACACACAGGAAATACCGGCTGTCCCTGTCCAAGGAACTCTGCATTTAACCTTCCAGGTCTGGTACTTTACCCAAAGGTTTGAAACCCCACTGAGACAACAGTAAAAACTATTCATCTCCTTTTAAGAAAAATACATGTATGCTTAGAATTTTTCCGATTCAGGAATATCTCAAATTCTCAAACTCATTCTGTTGTGCTACTTTACAAATAAGGAACTAAGTACTAGGTACAAATCACTAGGCAATTTTTACTTTCTTTTAAGAATGCTCAGATCCCTTGCCACTACAGAACTCAGGACAACACTATAGGTAGAAAGTGGGGGTTGGGGTGCTTTCCCTCTCTCCCTGAGCACAGAATCAGCAGGGTGATTCTAAGTATGTAAAGATAATAAAAACCAGGCTGTTACCATTAATGAGAGTTCAATTCACCTTTTATCCCTACACACCTCTTCTGACTGGTCTTCAAAACTCCATGCACCCTCCTGAAATCCTGTGTTCATTTTTCTGGGAAATCCCTAGCAATCCCAAAGGCTCACAAAGACTCCCAACACAGAAAGGGTTAAGAGCCACTACCCAGAGGGTCAGCGATTAACTCTGGGAGCCATAACTACATCTGGCCCAGTGGGGGCCCTCCGCATCCCCCGACATGTGTGCCATTGCTTACCTTTGTGTGGCCCTGGCAGTCTTCCAACGCCTTTTCCAAAGGTCTCAGCACCTCTTCCAGGAGAGTCTCAGACTCAATGACTGGGGAATTTGTGGGCTCCACACTTAAGACAGGACAGCTCCCCACAGGGGGGGGGCCAAAAGCCTTACTTGAAGGAGGTGGAGGCCCTGTTGGGGGGTGCCCAGAAGTCTCTGAGGTGGGGACTGGAAAGGTAAAGCAGGGTCAAGCAGTTATGACTTATAAGTAAGCTCAACTCTTAACTTAATTTCTTAAGTGAGGCCATAGACAGAACAGTTAGCCAAACAGATTAGTTTTCTGACCTCTGCTTAAATTAACAGAGGAAGAAGAAAAACAAGAAAATTACCAAATTATGCTGTATGGTACAAAGAGAATGGGTGGGGTGATAAAATAATAGAAGGATATACTTAGACTGTTCGTGGAAGGCCTTTCTGAGGTGTTACGTAAGTTATCCTAGCTCACTCAGTAAGTGATGTTTAGTAGTTACTTTTAACCTCTGAGCTTGGGTTCCTCTTCTGCAAAATGGGAATACTAAAATAATAGTTATTTTACAGGGTTGCAGAGAATACAGGTAGAGCTGCTAGATTAGTGAGTAGCAAAAAGTGTTCATAGTGAAGAAATAATGGATGAAATAGATGCAGCCATGAAGAGTCGAAGGAACTGTGCGCTAGGCAGAGTAAGGGTGAGGCCCAAGAGGTGGGGAAACTGACTTGTTCAAGGAAGAGAACCAAGACCTGTGTGGCTGGAAATTAGTAACAAGAAAGTAAGATGAGTGATCAAGGAGAGTAAGCAGGGGGGTCCACACCCTGCAGGGCTTTGCAGTTTGGTTTTAAGCATAATGGGAAGTCACCCAGGGTTCATAAAAGCAGGGGATAATGTGACTAGATGGTCTTTTAAGACATTCATTGTACACCATGTGAAAAAACTGATGAGAATAGGTCAGGAATGGAGGTGGGGACAACAGCTGTTGACTAATGGAGAAGTCCAGGAAAGAGAATGCCAGCAGAGACTAGATGAGAGATGGAAAGGTCTGATATCTATTTATGAGGACACAACAACAGGACTTAGTAGAGTGGAGAGGAGCCAAAGAGAATTCACGGCTTCTGGCTTTAGTAATGGGCCAGTGGGACCACTACTGGAAGAGAAAAATAAAATGTACATCCACATGGACAGTTACTCTACTAATAGGGTGGCCTCTGATTTCTTGATTTCTCCAGTGGTTCTATTTTCCACCCTACCTCAGCCTCTCATTGCCCTCAGCTTGCCTCAGTACTACACCATAATACCTCCAAAACCTGACAACTCCTCCCCTTCCAGCTCAGCTACCCCAATTTCATTACTTCTTATAAAAACCTCTTTCCTAACTGATCCCCTCTCAGTGTCCACTGTTCTGGTAAACCCAACTTGCCTGCACTTCTTGGGAAGAAAAACAGAACCATGTCGATGAGTTAGACTTTAAAATTCATGGCTACAGATTAAACCCTATAGTTTGCCTTATTTATCCACACCTTGTCTCTTTTAAACTCTTCTCCCTTCTTCCCCTTTTCCTTTCCCTGCTGTCTCTCCAGTTCTGCCCCTGCCTCAGATTTCACTAAGAAAATAGAGGTCAGTTAGACAGGAATTCTCATCTTCTTACCACCACTTCTTCTAACCCACCTGCATCTAGGGCACTTTCCCTCCTCATCTATTAGATGAAAACTCCCTGCTCTTCTCCCATGCCCCTCTCCAGCCCTACTGTACATCCCAGCCTCTGCCTTCACTCTTCTCCTGCATATCAGGTCTCTCTCCTTACTGAGTCACCTCTTAGCATAAGAACATGCTGAAGATGCTCTAGTGTATTTTAAAAACAAAACTCTCCCTCCCCTTATTTCAAATTGAGGTACTTCATAGAATATCTTAAATCAAATGTTTGTGGTCTTTCTACTTTTCACATTCTGTCTTCAGCCCATTCCAGCTGAGTTACTCTCACCACTCCATAGACTATTCTTGTTCAGGTCATCACTTGCACTTATCAAGACTAGTGATCCTTTTTCTCTGTCTAACTTGACCTCAGCAGAATCCCTCTCCCAGAGTAAATTTTACTTTTCTTTCTTCTTTGGTTATTTCTCAGTCTCCTTTGCTAATTCCCTCCCTACTCAATGCTGAAATGCTAGAGCGCCGTAGGACTTTGTCTTGGGTCGTCTTTGGCCATCTGTCCACACACTTTCTATGTAAGTAGAAATGACATTAAGTGTCATCCATGTGATGGTGACTCATTTCTCTAATTCTGGCCTAGATCTCTCCCTAAAACAGCAGCCCAGATTTATCATGGCAGAGACAAAGTTTGCTTTTGCCCTTCTCACAAAATCTTTATTCCCCAGTCTTTCCATAACAATGAACAATACCCCAGCCAGATCTTCAAGCAAAAAATGTAAGTTACACTGTTTCCTTCCCTCACCTCCTATCAATACTTGTTGCTATTGATTTTCTCCATAACAAATCCCCTATCTATCTATCCTACCATCTCTAGAACTCCCATCCTTGTCCAAGTCATCATATTTTGCCTGTGTTAGCATAATAGCCACTTTAGTTTTTGTAGCCTCTTTATCCCTTCCCACTTCTTCCCTAAAACAGGTTTTCCACACAAATAGATGTAAAAACTGGGGAAGATTCTGCGCTAAGCACAACATCTGGAGACACTTGGCTATCACACCTGAATTGGTGCTTACTGGTATCTGGTGGGTAGAGGCTGGGGATGCTGCTCACATCCAACAATGTGAAGACAGTTCACCACAACAAACTATTAGCCCAAAATGTCAATAGTTCCAAGGTTAAGAAGCCCTGCTTTAAATCGTTCCAATGCAGTGTTCTGGGTTTGAAGAATAGAAGGAGAATGAAAGACCTGAATCTGAGTCTCTCCCTGAGCATTTCCCATGTCAAAAGGTGGGGCTCTGACCCAGATAAAGACCCTTCTACTTAACCTTTCCAGTGCCTTCCAGTTTCACATAGAAAATACAAATGCCCAGGCCTCTCCTGCCTCGCCCTCTGCTCCCTCAGCAGTGTATTTCAGTTAGTCTGCCTGTTCTGCACCCCACTCTGTCTCTGGTGAATCCTCTCACCCCCACACACCTCTGGCCTGTGCCCCAGTTCTTGTATGCATAAATAAATAAATCTTTTTAAAAAGAAAAGAAAAAAATACAAATACCTTATCCTGGTTTATAAAACCACAGAGATCTGGCCCCTTACTACTTTTCAGATCTTTTCTCTACTTCCAATGCATACGTGCCCTAGCCACTAGGTATTCCGTCTGAATCTGCCAAACCTGTTCCCATCGCTGGACCAGCTGTTTCCAACTCGGCACATTCTTAGACCTGACCTTTGGTCGCTAGCTTTCAATCATTTAGATTTCAGCTTAAATATCAGCGCCTCAGACACCATCACCCTGTTTTATTTCTTGGCAGCCCCCTCACTACTATTTCATGTGTCTATTTCCAGAGCTAAGAGTGTGGACTCCATGAAAGCAGAAACCTCTCTATTGTTTACTGCTTTCTAGTTCAGCCCCAGTGCTCAGTAGGTGCTCAGGAGACAATAATAATAAATGGGTGAATAACATGTTAAGCCTAAGATGCTTATTAGTCCAAGCAACATACAGAAAATAGACAAATGGATATATCACTACGGAGTTCTGAAAAGCGGCGCAGACTGAAAATAAAACCTGAGAATGAAAAATAAAAACCCCAAAGATGTTTGAAAAGGGTGCCCTGAGCCCCTTTGCGGGGTTCCAACCTTTCTCATCCGGGAGTCCTCAACTGAGCAAAAAGGGCCCTCTGGACCCTTTACCAGCGTATTGCCCAATCTCGGTGGTCTCTGCACTCAGGAGTCCCCACGCACCTCTGGGGGATCCATCCTGAGGGGCTGCAACCCTCTTGGTGAGTGGCGTGCGCTTGGGTCCGCCGGTCTGGGTCTGCAGACCGTAGGAGAACTGAGGCGGGTCGTTCCAGCCGCGCTCTTTGTTGCCTGCGGAGGTGAGGAGACGTGTGAAGCGAGCCTGGAGGAAACCCGGGGTTCCCAATCCACGCGGTAACGGCACCCAGCTGCGGCCTGAGAGGCCTCAGCGCCCCCAGCCCGCTGGCCGCGCTCACCCGGCTTCACATACAGCTCCGCCATCTCCACTTCCGCACCGCCAGCGGGGCAGCGCGTCACTTCCGGGGCGGCCGCAAGGCCGACCAGGCTGGGGCGCGCCGCCCTTCCCGCTCCCCTTCTCTTCCCCTCCCGCCCTGAGCCTTTGAGGTTGGACCATCGTTCTGAAACGTGGGCTGCTGTGGGGACGCTAAACCTACTCCCCAAGGGGCTTGAAATTTCCTCCAAATGATAATGCAGCGGGGCCACTCGCCAGGAGAAGGCGTTCCAGACCCTAGTCCCGTCTGGGTCCGATCTCTCCAGTGCTGCAGGAGCAAGTTTAGACCACCAAGCATCTTCTGGCCCACTTATGGCCCTCCGTGGGCTTCCGAAATCTCACCTCCACCGCACATTTACACTAAGTTCAATAACTAGTACTTAAATTCCTTCAATACTCTAGGCCAACTCTTCAGGAAGTCACATCTCACCTGAGTTCCAACAACGCCTCAGATTTCCTATTTTCAGTCTTTGACTCAATAGTCTTCCCCACTTCTGACAGTCTGAAAAGATGAGTCCCTGACTCTTACTCCATTTCTGGTGACTAGCTTAGTGCCTGGCATAGAAAAGACCTTAGAAGAGCTACCTGTTGAATGGACACCAAATTTCTCTCTCACTTGGCCCTCATGCAACTACAAGCAGCCACCAACACCAAACAGACTCACCGCACACATATTGTAAACTCCCAATTCTGACCCAGGCCCAATATACTCACACCCACTGAGGTCACTGAGGAATTTTTATTTGTACTGATTTTGTTATAAAGTGTTGCTGAGGTAGAGCCAACTGTCCAGAACCAGACAGGGGCAAGGAACACAGGGACCCAGGAAAAGGGGAGCCAGGGGCCTAGTTGTGATGCAGGGCCTCTCAGTCACCCACATAAACAATAAATTGAGCAATAAATAGAGGGTGGGCAAGGGTCTGAGGGGGAGGCAAAGAAGGCTCCAAGGGGGTAAGAGGCTACAGGCCCCTGGGCAATGAAAGTGTAGAGTTGAGCGTGGACCCAGAGCCTCTTTCCCCAGTCCTCCTGGATCAATTTAGGGCATATGGAGCAAAGAGGGTTTCAGCCGGAAGGCATCGAGAAAAGAGAAGACACTCCGCTTTCGAGGGGCTGCCCCTGCACCCCCAACTCCTCCTTTGAGGAGAGGGAGAGGCAAGGGGCCTCCTGGAGAGTCCACAGAACTGGTCCGCTTGAGCCGCAGGCGGGCACGAGCCTGAGCACCCCAGGCCTTGCCTCGAGTTGCAGAGGCCACAAGACACTTCTGGTATTGAACCTAGGGAGAAGGTGAATATAAGGATCCAGGTCCTTTCTGTCCCTGGATCCCCTGAAAGATTCTGCAGGAAGGCTTCAGTCTGATATGAGGATGTTAGTCGGCCACACTTGAACCCATTCAGCATTCCCAGGTAGGGAAAAAACAAAACATGACATTTCCTGAACATTCAAGGAAGGCTAGACACTATGCTAAGTGTTCTGTATAATCTAACTTAACCCATGGTTATTTATCAGGTGTCATTATGCCCATTTTGCAAATACGGAAACAGATCTAAAGAAAGCACATGACTTGCTCAGTCACCTAGCCAGAAAATGGCAGAACTGGGATTCAAATCCGACTCTCCCTGCACAATCTGTGCCCCCAACCTCACCTACTGCTGTGCTCTCACCTCTCACTGGCGTAGACTAGTCTCAGGCACAGTGGATTCCCTAGTCAAGGGAGGGTGGAGAACCTGAAACTCCCAATGCAACTAACCAAATCACCTCTCACTAACACCAGAGTCCTAAGGCTCTTTCTAGTACTTCTCGAATCTTCCAGATCTTTCACCCATCCTATAATTTAAGTGATTTTCCTGATCCACAAACCTGACTTCACTGTCCTGTTCAAAACCCTTCAATGGTTTGAAGTATCTTGGGATAAAATAACTCATCACTATGACCTCTAAGTTTCTGCCATTTTTTCTGTCCCCATCTGTCACTCCTCCACCCACTCCTCCGTTGTACTCCAAATACATTATATTCTTCCACTAACATCCACTATAATCCACTAACATCTCTCACCTTCCCTCCTGGAGTTGCCTATACTTGGCACACCTTCTAGCCCACTCCCTTCACCTGGCTAACTTTCTATCTTCAACTCTGGATTTTCTATCACCTCTCTGGAGTAACATTCCTGAACCCCAGAAGGGTCTGTCTCCATCATCCTATGGTGTACCTTTGTTCAGAACTACCTCTGCTCTAACCTAAGTGTTCTGTAAGGAAAAGAGCTATGCCCTCTATTGCACTGAACTCCCTGGGGTCAAGTACGATGCCTTGTAACCTGGAGGCACTGATATTTGTTAAGGAATGAGCACAATGAACCAACAGAGCAGGGTGTAAGCATCCCACACTCAAATGCCTACAGATACCAAGAAATAAACTAAATGAGAAAAGCAGAAAAAGCAGTGTCCACCCTATAGGACAGAGCACATCCATGATTCCAGTTGAGTGTGGAAATCTGTACGGAGACCCAGTGTGAGAGCTTCTGACATTTTTACAAAAATAAGAATAGCAATTATTATGTTAATAAATGCTAAATACTGGCAACTAAAACCTACTAAAAACAGCACGAGGATCAAATAAAACTACAGCCAACCCTGGGATCACTGGTTTGTAATCCCTGGAGAAAGGACTGATCCTGAGCCTCAGTCCCCAATACAGAAAACCTGAGGGCAATCCCACCCACCCGTCCCACCTCTAACTCACCATGCAAGCAGCCTGCACAGCTTCAGAGAGTCTCCCGGCATGGGGCTGGCACCAGAAGGCGGCGCACTGGAAGCTCTGACGGCCCAGGTCGGCAATGAGGCCAAAGGTGTGTGGGTCGCGGCCAACACCAATAAAGGTCACAAGGCGCACGGGACACTGCCATAGTGGCTCCTCCTCTGCACCAGCTTCTGCCTGCCCACACCAGCCTAGTCACTAGAGGGCCAGGCACTGGCTGGACGCACTGAGCCCTCCCAGCAGCCAGCAGTGACGCCTCTTCATCCCCGCCCACCCCTCCACAGCCCCCAACTTCACTTCTGGTACCTGAATGGGATGTGCAGTCATGAGAGAGTCAGAAACACTGAGCATGGTGGGGACCCAGGCATCCCGGTCCCCCCGGGTGGTGAGGGTACCAATAGCCTCGTTCAGCACATCCATACCTGGAGGGAAATGCCCACCGTGGTGTCTCCCAGACAGGAAGAAAGAAGAGATCTGCAGAGTGTCTAGGCGCTTCTCAATCACTTGGGGTTCAGGGAGACAGCAACAGAATACTGGGGCAGGATTTAGAATCCTGAATTGGCAAGAGTGGTACAACCCAGGCTGTGGAGCCATGAGAGCTGAGAAAGGTGCTAGATCCTGCCACCCCACCTCCCCGTGACTTGCACAGCCATGCCCCCCACCCCACCATTCCTCACCCATGGCTTTAGTGACCGGCAGGGTCCCCACGTACAGCGCCTCGTACTTCTGAGCAGCCTGGCTCACCGCATCCAGCAGCTCCACTGAAACACATACACCAAGCTGGCCCGCGCACCTCTCAATGCTGCTGTTCCCCACCCCTTTGGGAGAGCTGCAGCAAGCAGAAGAAAGGGCACAGACACTCCTCCAATTTAGGGTTTGGGACCCCTGGAACCAGGGCACCTCAAAAGTCCCCTATCTCCAGGGAAATACAAAATAACCAAGGCCCCACCCCCACTTCATCTTTCGCCAAAGCAGCCTGTTACTGTGGTGCGGCACCTCCCTTCCCATACCTTGCCGTGGCAGATCTTCAGGGGAGATGGGGTCCAGGGAACAGCAAGGGGAATCCCCACTCACCCCCACTCGCTCTGACAAGATCTGAAACAATTCAGTCGGGTTGAGGTGCAGGGCGAGGGGACCTGAGGTAAGGGCGTCAGTACCACCTGCCCCAACCGCCTTGGGAGTCTCAGACCCAGCTCCTCGCCCACGTTCCCTGCACCACTCATGGCCCTTACCTGAGCACAGAGCCCGTGCAGGGCACTGGCAATGGCCTTGGCAGGGACGTCACAGCGAAACACATGGCACTTGAGCATACAGCTGTCTTTGTCACCCGCCACAAAAGCGAAGTCCCTGGCAGGGTCAGAGATGGGGCTGGGACAGGGGCAGAGATGGGGCCGGGGTAGGGGCTGGGGAGTGGCAGGGGCCGGTAGTGCCTACGGGAAGCTGTAGTCAGGCAAGGGGCATGAAGGAGAAGAACAGGGAGGTCAGGGCTGGGGCTCAAGACACCTGGCCGTCACTCACCTGTCACTGTTCCAGAAGCATGTGGGAGCACAGGAGAGAATCAGCCCAGCCTGTCAGGCTCTCCCCCATCCGTCCCTGCTGAGCTGGGCCCACCCTCCCCAACCAGGGCTGGACCAGGCAGGGGAGGCAGAGCTTGGATCCATGTCAGAGGATCTGTGTCCAAGGGTTCAAGTACAGGGGATCAACATCAGTGGGGATCACAGTCTGCAAGGGGGAGGAAGGAGCAACTATAACGTGGGGGCATGCATATAGGGATCCTCACCGGCCCTTGGAGCTGCCCACACCCCAAACACGGATGTGCACCAGAGGCTGGCAGTGGATCAGACTGTGGTCCAGGGGGTTCACCAGGCTCATGGCATCCTTCTTCAAGATCATTAGCATGTTCTGGCCCTACCAAGGACAGAGATCAGTCCAGAACTCAGATGACGGTGTTTGCCACTGGGGAGAAGCAATTCAAGGAAAACTACTTCTACTAGGCACCAGCCTAAACCCCTTAAAGGACCAGCAGCTCACCTCACCCCAGGCACCTTCTGGGGGCCGGCTCTGAGCGCGGGACTGGGCCAGCTGCTGGATGCAGTTATTCACTGCAATACTGCTCTTGCCTGGCACCAGGTCCTCTTCAGGTACCTCTACCCACCCCAGAGAGCGGACTGCAAAGCACTGTTGGGGTTGAAGGGAAGGACATGAGGGTTCTGAGTAGAGATGGAAGAGGTGGAAGGTGTCACAGATCCCAAATATATAAACTGTCTGGTACCTCCTCCATGCACTGATCAGCCCAATCCCATCCCTGACATTCCCCTTGCGACCCACCCCCATGCCTTGGGCTGACCCACAAGCTCACATGACTACCTTAGCCCCTGGCTCCATGCTCTGGATGTAGGAATCCTCACCAAACCAGGACAGAGAGTTACTAGAACAGAGCAGAACTGGTAAGAGGAACACTCTTCCTACAGAGGAGACGCTGGTGAAGCTCAGACTACTTGATGGAAACAAAAATGTAGGCTAAAACCCATGATGTAGTACTTCCAATATAAAACCAGAGCAGGACAGGGTCCAGGGCATACTAAACAAAGGTATCCTACAGTGTGGTGTCTCATTTGACACCACAGAGAATGTAGAATAGGACAGAGAATGTAGAATATAAACTGCAAACATGGAGCAGAGTCCAAACTGTGAGCCAGAGCTCCAAATCAGGACAAGAGGCCCCTGAACACAAGATAGGAAGCCCATGGGCAGAGCCTAGGACAGTGACCAAATTCTAGAACCTGATATATCAGAACACAGAATATGGAAAATAACATGAAGCAAAAAATAGCACTTGGAATAAGGGACGAACTCAAAATACTGAAAGTCAATAACATGGGACAGAGCCAAGAACACAAAACAGAGCCCCAGACATGGCACAGATTCCAGAACCTGGGCTGGAAAACAGACTGACACCAGCTTTATCTTTGGGTGCTATGGAACCCCAAGTCTTGCATTTTGCCTGGCCTATCTGTGTTACCTCGGATCCAGTGAGCTCTCCAGACTGGAGAAGGATCTCCCCTTGGGGGGCCGAAGTCCCCAAATCCTCTCCATGTTCTGTAAAGAGAGCTAGGTCAGAGTAGCGGCGGGCCTATGTCCACACAAGAGCTCAGGTCCCCTCCTCACCCTCCACCTACCGTGCCTGGGTCCTCTGCATCCCCTTGTTCCCAGGTTGGGCGCTGCCACTGGGTGCTACCACTAGGTACGTGCCAATAGTAAGTACCTGCAGCATCCCGGATCTTCCTCCAGCCAGGGGGAAGGCCTGGCTCACCCTCCAGATTCTGGTCCCCCCACAAGTCATCTACGAAAGCACAGGATGAGGGGGGCACAGGATTGGAAAAGGAGGCATATTTAGGGGCTCAGAATAATAAATATAAATCTTCTTCCACCCTAAGGGGCAACCCTTGGGCTGGAGGTCCCGTCTGAGGATTCGGGCTTTCAATTTTGGAAAACGCGGTGCGAAGATCAGGGTTCATTCGTCCCCTGGTCGTTACCCAGAGATATACCCCCCCACCCCCGGTCTTTGAGCTTTAGGGCAGCCCTCCGCGCTCCCTCGTCCCCCCCTCAGGTCCAGGTCCACCCATCCGGCCCCTCCGTGCACACCATCGCAGTTGACCAGAATGATGGCCAACATGTAATCTTTGCCCAGCATAGCCCCGGCCGCGTCCCCGCCGGCCTGCGCCGGCCTTCACTCTCAGCCCAGCTCGACCTCTGGAGTTGCGGCGCCTATAAGCCCAGCCTCTCTGCGCCGGAGTCTGGAAGGCCAGCAAGCGCCGCACAAAAACGGGGCGGGGCAGGGGCCGGCCCAGGCTGGAGAGGACGGACCGATGGGTGGCGCGTGTAAATAAGCGTCCGGATTCCCAAGTGGGTGCGCGTTTCAGTGCGTGAGTCCAAAGGAGGCGCACCGACGCCAGCACAGCCACTGACATCACCGCGCAACCGTGAACTCATCAACTGCGGAAATTGGTCTGGGGAACGTCCGCCGGGCGCACAAGTGCACAAGTGAGGTCATCGCGTCCGGGTCGTGAGCTCCAGCGCAAACGATGCCCGGGGCACCACGCGAGGGGTCACGTGGCAGTAGTCGCTTGGGAGAAGACGGCTAGGTCTCAGCCTCCAGGAAAGCGCCTCCGCCCTTTCCAAAAATGCCCCGGAAGTACCTCCGCCCTCGGTAAAGATGGCCGCGGCACTCGGCATAGGGGGCGGGGCTGCGCCTGCGCAACAAGTTCAGCGGGGAAGATGGCGGATGACAAGGTGAGAGAGTGTGTGTGTGGGGGCGGGGGGTGATCTGCAGTCAGTCAGGTGTGATGTTCAGACCTTTCTAATTCTGGGGAGAGGCGCCAGTGGAGCAGTTCCTGGGTCGGAGTACCCCAGGTTTCCCCTCGGGGCGGACTTCTCGGCCGGTGGACTGCCTCAACCTTTGGGGGTGAAGTGGCGGAGCGCTAGGAATGGCAGGCGGAACCCGGGATCACCCAGGTCACCCCTCCCCCCCCCGAGCTGTCACGATGCGGGAGTAACTGTACCCAGTTACTCTTACTCAGACATATTCAATTCTGCCACACCCCTCACTCTGCTCCATTCACTGGCCCCTGAAATTTCCCTCCCAGACACTATGTTTTCAAATCCACACGTCCATTCAAACTCATTCAATCTTTTGCGCACACACTCAATTTCATTCCTACAGGGAATCAAACTCAGTTCATTTGCCCACACTCTTGCAGCCAGCCATCCCCCCTTCCCCAAGCCCAGACCCTAACGCATCCAGTTATACATTCAGCTTGGGATGGCCTTGGGGAAAGAGGGAGAAGCCCAGGCAGAAATCAGATTTGCTCCCAAATTGTCCAGGGAACTCCCTCAAGCCATTACTCATCATTGGCCTAGAAGTTGCGCACCACCCACACATTTATGAAGAACTTGCCCAGTGCCTGTGTTATAGGCCTGGGGACACGGTAGACTAGAAAGACTAGTCAGCACTTTTATAATTTGTAGTCCATTTATTAATGCTTTCCTGATATACCTAATTGAATTTCCCATTGCTCTCCTTCCTTCATCCTCCTATACACTTGCTGTTTAAAATAGTTGTAAGGGTTGTTATTAGTTACTAGTGTAGATCCCATCTGTCATGCCCTCCCTGGTCCCCCTGTGAATTCTATACATTTCAGTGCCTTTCTTTCTTTTCAATGTCATCTCAGAGAGTTTTTATGGAAAAGGTTTTTCAGGTTTATTCCATCCCTGCCCCCCACCCCATCCCAGCCACTGATAGACTTGAGCAAGGGATGGGATTGTGTCAGTATGCTGGAGTCCGCCTCTTCCTTGTCATAGGATTCTCTGCCCAAGCTTAAGGACCTAGCATTTCTTAAGAACCAGCTGGAGCACCTGCAGCGGCGTGTGGAAGACGAAGTCAGCAGTGGTGTGGGCCAGGTAAAGCTGAATCTTTCTCCCACCCCCTCTTAGGCTTTATTGCCCAGTATTATTTTGAATGAATGGTAAAGATTTATTCAGCAAGTGACTATTGAGGGCCTGTTCTCTGTGACCCCAAGGAAAGATCCCATTTGAACTGGGATCTTAGACAGGGATTAACTATCTACGAGGGAAAGCAGGAAGAGCACATGTAAAGCCCTTGTGATGGGAGGCAACACGATGAAGGTGATAGGTGGAAGCGGTTCCATTTGGCTGCAGTAGTGGGGGAGCATGCTAGGAAGTGAGACTGGAGAAGCAGGCAGGGGAACGACAGGGACAGCTGTGTGGCCTGTGGCACTTGGGTTCTGTGATTGGAACCTTTGAACCTCAAGGTTCTGAGATTGTGTGATCAGGACTTCTAGGTTCTTTTTCTGCCTCTAGAGCCTTGAGGGCATCTTTGGATAAATTACTACAGAATACTTCCAGAGTGAGGAGGTGCAGGTGATAATATGCTCAGAGCCCAGCTTGAGTAGTTCCTGGGTAGAGAAGGGAGGAGCCTGGCTAAGCGTCCTCCTCCATTTTCCTCCACAGGATGGCTCGCTCTTGTCTTCCCCATTCCTCAAGGGCTTCCTGGCTGGCTACGTGGTGGCCAAACTGAGGGCATCAGCAGTATTGGGCTTTGCTGTGGGCACCTGCACTGGCATCTACGCAGCTCAGGCATATGCTGTTCCCAATGTGGAGAAGACCTTGAGGGACTATCTCCGGTCGCTGCGCAAGGGGCCCAACTAGCTCTGGATCCCATGGGGGAGGCAGGATGAGCAAATGGGGCCTGCAGGTGGAGGCCTTTCGACCACAGACACCATATTTGGCTTCCTCAACTGTTACCCATTTGCTCGCTCCAACTTTCCTGCCACCTTCATCTTTGCTTCCCTTCCTGCAGAGGGTGGACATTGGCTCCTCAGCCAGCACCCTGAACTCCTTCCCACCCTAACCCTATGGGGCTGGCCCCAAGACTGGCTTCTAGGGCCACCAGCTCCTTTCCAGCCCTGACAGTGGAGTTTGCAGCAGATTCTGAACCTCAGTATTCTCTCTGGCGATGTGTCACGTCTCCTCCCTCCTGGGAGCAGGCTCCATAACTTGATTCTCTCCAAACGTGTCACAGTCTCCACTGCCTGTTCCCTTGCTAACTACACAGGCTGCCGGGGCCTGGTGTGGGCATGAGTGTAGAGGAGGGGGGTATGCCAGGCCTGGGCCATCCCAGGCAGGCCCGCTGGACCCTGATGCTACTCCTGTCCACTGCCATGTATGGTGCCCACGCCCCATTGTTGGCACTGTGCCACGTGGATGGCAGAGTGCCCTTCCGGCCCTCGTCAGCCGTGCTGCTGACTGAGCTGACCAAGCTGCTGTTATGCGCCTTCTCCCTCCTGGTGGGCTGGCAAACATGGCCCCAAGGGCCCCTTCCCTGGCGCCAGGCTGCCCCCTTCGCACTATCAGCCCTCCTCTATGGGGCTAACAACAACCTGGTGATATATCTTCAGCGGTACATGGACCCCAGCACCTACCAGGTGCTGAGCAATCTCAAGATCGGAAGCACAGCCCTGTTCTACTGCCTCTGTCTCCGGCACCGGCTGTCTGCACGCCAGGGCTTAGCACTGCTGCTGCTGATGGCCGCAGGAGCCTGCTACGCCACTGGTGGTCTCCAGGACCCTGGGCACACCCTTCCTGGGTCCCCTCCAGCAGCTGCTGCCAGCCCCATGCCCCTGCACATCACTCCACTGGGACTGCTGCTTCTCGTCCTGTATTGTCTCATCTCAGGCCTGTCGTCCGTGTACACAGAGCTGCTCATGAAGCGGCAGCGGCTGCCCTTGGCACTTCAGAATCTCTTCCTCTACACTTTCGGTGTGCTCCTGAACCTTGGCCTGCATGCAGGTGGCGGCCCTGGCCCAGGCCTCCTGGAGGGTTTCTCAGGATGGGCAGCGCTCGTGGTGCTGAGCCAGGCGCTGAATGGACTGCTTATGTCCGCCGTCATGAAGCACGGCAGTAGCATCACACGCCTCTTTGTTGTGTCCTGCTCACTGGTGGTCAACGCCGTGCTCTCAGCGGCCCTGCTGCGGCTGCAGCTAACAGCTGCCTTCTTCCTGGCCACGCTGCTCATTGGCCTGGCAGTACGTTTGTACTATGGCAGCCGTTAGGCCCCCCACCACCTTGCCCTGACGCCTGACGCTGGAGATTGGGCGCCACCATCAGAGCCGCTTCCCAGCCCTCCCCACAGCAGCCCTGTGACAAGTGCCTTGTGAGAAAAGCTGGGGAAGTGAGAGCAGCCAGTTTAGTCTCTGGGGGTGGGTGGATGAAAGGGTAGCTCTGGGAGACTTGAAATGTAGGTTTGGCTAAGGAAACTCTTAGTCTCCCCTCAAAAACCCCATTCTTCCAGTCTAAGGAATCGGAGCGTTAATACCGAAGCCTGAGAAATGACCCCATCCCTGATGGAGGAGGCTCTCTGCCTCATCTTGCATGAATACAGTAGCTTCAAGTGGGGTGTGGGCAACACTCGCCAACTGGGGTCACCCCAGCAGACCCACTGCCCCCAGGCCTGATTCTGGCTGCTCTAGCCCAGCTGTGGTGCATGACTCCCTCATAAGGGATTCTCACCCCCACTATCACACAGAAAAGCCCAGTTGCCAGAGTATGCACCCGTCAGCCAGGTCCCTCTGCCAAGCTCCCCTCGCTCCAGCAGCACCTGGAGACAGCCCTGCTCCCTCCACAGTACTGCTCGCCACACCCAGCCACTGTTCTGGAAACCCCAAAGAGGGCTGGGGCTTGACTCATCTCAGGGAATATTGCCCCTGGGCTCTGGCTTAAGCCTGCACTCCTGACCTCTCTAATCACCCCACAGGCCCTCTGGAAGCCCACTGCCCCCTCTGCAGCTCCTAGGAGGTGCCATCCTTCCCACTCTGGGTCCTGACCCCCCTGGCAGTATAGCCCATCTCCCAACAGCCTAGAGAAGCTTTACACAGAGTGACCTGGGACCAGCCAAGGGAAACATGTATAATTCAATCAATGTGTCTGCGTAAGCAATAAGGTCTTAATAAAGTGTTCCGGGGTGTAGGTGGTTCCTACGATTGGCCATGGTTGTCCTGTGTTTTCTGTGTCACATAACTCCTCTCAAGCATGATTTCCTTCCTGTGGTGCCCCAAATATCTTATTCCTGGAGTAACTTACAGACTAAGAGAAAAAAGACTCTAGCTGTTGCCAGCAGCCGTATTTCCTGTGAGGGTTCTGTGGAACCAAGGCAGTTCTTTCATGAAGCTTTTGAAATTTCTCTGAAGCACAAAATTTATGCCCTGGGGGATTTGGAGGGAGTGTTGAGAATAGAATGTGCTCAGCCTGGTAGAACAAACTAGACTCAGAAAACTCTTAATGACTCAGTGTAGTTTGAGTCTCATTTCCTCTGGTTCCCTCACAGACATTCTCATCTGTCATTTACTGTTGGGACTGCAGGAACATGCACCTGTGGTACAATAACCAGCAACCTTGTGTAAAAAAAAGACCCTGACCTCCTGAAGCAGAATTTTAGGTAGCAGGATTTGAGGGCTTTTTCCTCTTTTTACTAGCTTTGTTTCTGACACATGCTGCAACTTATGAGCCACGACTATGAAGAACTCTGGCCATCCAGACAGGCCCTGTCACTAGCTGTCCTTGGGCAATGTGTAACCTTTCCCATCTTTTATTGGCTGATGTCAAATGTGGACCAAATAGAACCTACTACCATCCTGGTCACTTAGCAGTGGGAACACATTCTGAGAAATACTTCTTTAGGTAATTTCATCTTTATGTGACGATCACAGAGGTGTGTGGCCTCTGCCAAGCATAAAACACGATAGTGACAGCTATAATGTCACTGAGCAGTTGGAATTTGGGGACTAATGTCAAATTCAGTCCGTCGTTTTTTAAAGATTTATTTATTTATGCACACAAGAACCAGGGTGTAGGCCATAGATGTGGGGTGGTGAGAGGATTCACCAGAGACAGAGTGGGGAGCAGAACAGGCAGATCTACCAAAGTACACTGCTGAAGGGAGCAGTGGGCGAGGCAGGAGAGGTCTGCTGTGCCATGTGGGAATCTCCCTGGTCAGGAGCAAACTTGTGCTGCATCAGTTGCGGGCAGCTTCAGAGGCTGAGACTCAACCCGTTGCGCCACCAGGGAGGCCCAAGTTCAATCCATTGTTGACGTTAACTGGTGTGTGAACATACATGGAGCAGTACAAACGACTAAGTGAAATAATAGACATTTAACAAGGACTGGCACCGTGAGTGAGTCCTGGTTAGTGGTGGTACTGATTACACTGGTCAATAAATTTTTACAAAAGTCATATTACTGAATTAAAATTAGTCATTTCCTATCAATTTGTATGTGCTCAACATGAATATGACAGTCAAATTCTAATTTTGGCTCTAGTTTTTTTGTAATCTGCAATAAATGGATGTTTACAACACAAAATGCATGCCAATAGTAATAGGCCTATGGTTAATACCTATAAAAAATCAAGTCACAGTCTACTTCTTAGATTTATTCGCTTGTCTCTTGTACAGCTGTTCAGGAGCATCTCTGGGGAGTGTCCAGCAGTAGTCAGCCAGCATTGTAGTGGACCATTTTCCCTGGTATCTTTGTTCCATTGGTGCGATACCTTGATGAAAACGTTCGCCATGTTCATCACTAACCATACCACAGTTTTCAGGGAAGAAATCCACATGGGAATGAAGGAAGTGGATCTTTAGAGACATATTGCAGCCAAGTTTCTGATATTGCATCAGCACGTCTTCTACTAGTTTCTTGTAGTTTTCTCCACTAACATTCCCAGGAAAGTTTGTAGACACTAGGCGAAAAGCATTCCATGCTTGTTCTGCATCACCCTGCAGCAAATTGTTGAACTGGTCATCTCAATGCAGAGGGAATGTTTGGGTAGACTATTCTCGATTTCTTTTGCTTCGTTATTCTGCCGGAAAGAGGAGGAATCAAGCAGAAGTAACAGTCTTTTATGTGGTTGCTTGGCTCTCTCCACACCATTGGGACTGTAAACGGCATGGATGGTCTTTTGCCATTTCACCACCTTGAAAGCTGTGTTGTACATGTAGCACAGCATATATGTGGGGCCCAAGGCTTGTCTTGGTCACCAACCTTGCATCCAAAGTCAAGATGATAAGCCTGTGCCCAGGGTCAGAAATCACTTGAGAAGTGATCCTTTTCTTCTGGTTGGCAAATGTCACTTCCCCACAAATAGAGCAGAAATTGTCCACGCTATGAACGCACTTTCGAGGCATTACTGTTCTGTATTGTGCCTAAATGGATAAAATAATAACAGTTCTATGGAACAGTAGCTTAAACTGTCTCGCACGAAGTCTGAAATGTTTTCAATGCTCAACCTTTCCGACAGGGCTTTGCCTAGTGCCCTGCTGACGTCAGCTTACTTCAGCAGCCGCCTGGCAGTAGTATTGCATTGCATCAGAAAATGATGCAGTCAACTCTGGATATGTGTGCATGATGGTGTGATGCAATGTGATGCAATGTGACATCCTTCTAGGCTGATTTAGGATGTTGTTGCAGTCCTGTTGGATAAATTTACACGGTGAAACATAAAATGAATTATATGAAATATCTTCAAAACGAGAGCTAATCAAAAATTTTCATGTTCATGTTCAGCACACCAAGATACTACAGATTAGGCCCTTTTTTAGTCAGTAATGATCTCACTGTTGACCAGTGTTATCCATAATGAGTGTGAGCTTGGGCTGGCCTCAACTTCCTCTTTCTTCTATGACCCTTAAGAATGAGGTGAGAAGAAACTGTCCCTAAAGTATTCCTGATCTCCTGAGCAGGGATCCTGCATGACTGCCCCCAGCCTAGTCTGCAGCCTTCCAAGCTGCTGGTTCTGTGCTTGGAGCTCCTGGTTCTGTGTGGCCAGGTTGATGGTCTCTTGCAGAACGCCAGCCAGCAGTCCACGGTGACGATGCTCTCTGGTAATGGCCTGTGCCTCCCACAGCCCTCGCCAGGCTCGGAACACCTGTGCCCAGGGTCAGAAATGCCTGTCAGCCAGTCAGCCTTCGAAGCAGCTCAGGGCCGGCCCTCTGCCCCCACTGACCTGCAGCATATGGCGTGTCCGTGCTCGGGCAGCCTGCACATGCAGGTCATAGAGGGCCACCAGGTCCTGCTCTGCAGCTTCCCGCTCCACCTGAAGGGCCTCCAGCTGGAGTGTAAGCGCTGTCTGCTCCCAGTGCCGTCTCTGCCTCTCCTTGGAGGCCTTCAATGATAATACATACTCTGTTGAGTGCCACCTATGTGCCAGGCTCTGTTCTAAATAACTTCATGTGCATTATCTCGTTCTACCCAGTAAGACAACCATATGAGTAGTTGGAATTTTACAGATGTGGAAACAATAGATCAAGAAGTGACATAGCTTGTCTTTATTCACATGATTAATGAGCCACTGAATTGAGATGACACGTGCCTTTTCAAGAGTCACCATCATCCAAGTCCAGTGGTGTGGCCCACCCCAGTCTCCTTAGCCTGCAGCCAAGTGGACAGTTCACAGCAGCCAGATTCCATGCGGCCATTGCTTCCCTTTTACCCTTTGCTCATGCAGTATTGTCCTCTCAGAACACGTGTCCCCACAGCCCATGCACACATTCTGTTTCTTAATGTGTTCAGACAAGGTATATTTTCTGAGTGCCTCTGTGATAAGCACAAACTGCCCTTGTGAAATTCAGAATCTAGTGAATTCCTCTGGCTGATTAGTTCTTTAAGACTCAGCTTACATGGCCTCCCCGGTGGCCTAAGGGTTAAGTCTTAAGACTATAACCTCTGCAGAGCCTGAGTTCCATCCCTGGCCAGGGAGCTAACCCACATCATGTAGCAGAACTCTCCTGTATCACCTGCTACTCCCCTTAGCAGTGTATTTTGGTAGATCCTCTAGTTCTGCTCCCATTCTGGTGAATCCGCTCACCCCCTGCACCTCCGGCCTACACCCCAGTTCATCTATGCAAAAAAAAAAAAAAGAAAAAAAGAAAAAGAAACCTCAGCTTAGAAAAACAGAATGAGGGGGGGAAAAAAAAGACACAACTCAGGTGCCTTCAAACTGCCTGAAATCTGTTCCGACCAGTTCAAACCAGCTGAAACTGGTTCAGACAGGTTTAAACTGGCTGAAACCAGTACAAACCAGCTAAAACCGTTTTTGACCAGATCAGCTGGAAGTGGTTCAGACCGGCTGAAACCGGTTCAAACTGGCTGAAACTCGTGCAGACCAGCGGAAACCGGTTCAGACCATTCAAAGCGGCTCAGAGGTTCAAACCCCAGTTCAGACCGGTCCAAACCGGCTGGAATGGTTCAGATCGGTTCAAATCAGCTGGATTGGTTCAAATCGGTTCAAACCGGTTTAGGCCAGCTGGAACCAGTTTAGACTGTCCGGAACCGATTCAAAACCAGCTGAAACTGACTGATTTCAAACTGGCTGAAGATGGTTCACTGGCTCCAACCAGCTGGAGCCAGTTCAAACCGGTTTAGACCAGCAGGTAACCAGTTCAGACTGCTTCAAACTGGCAGGAACCAGTTCAAGCAGGCTGGAATCAATTCAGACTGGTTCAAACCGGCTGGAACAGGTTCAGACTGGCTGGAACCAGTTCAGACCCGCCGGACCCGGTTAAAACTGGCTGGGACCAGCTGAAATCGGTTCAGACTGGCTCAGACCGGCTGGAACAGGTTCAGACTAGTTCAAACCAGTTCAGACCTGCTGAAACTGGTTCAAACTCGCTCAAACCAGCTGAAACCGGTCCAGACTGGCTTGGACCCGGCTGAGACCGGCAGGAACCGGTTCAGACCACTCAGACTGGCTGGAACCGGCTCAAACTGGCTGGAACCGGTTCGGACCGGCTGAAGCCGGTTCAGACTGGCTGGAACCGGTGCAAACCAGCTGGAACCGGTTCAAACTGGTTCAGACCGTTTCAAGCTGGCTGGAACCAGTTCAGACCAGTTCAAACTGGTTCGGACCAGCTCAAACCAGCTGGAACTGGTTGGGACCGGTTCAAACTGGTTCAGACCGGCAGGAACCAGGTCAAACCGCTAGAACCAGTTTGGACCGGCTGGAACCGGCTCAGACTGGCTGGAACCGGTTTGGACTGCCTCAAACTGGCTCAGACCGGTTCTAGCCAGCTGGAACCAGTTTGGACCAGCTGGAGACGGTTCAGACTGGTTCAGACCGGTTCTGACCGGCTGAAACCGGCTCGGACCGGTTCTCGCTAGCTCAAACCGGCTGGAACTGGTTCTGACCAGCTGAAACCAGTTCAGACTGGCTGGGACCGGTTCAGACTGGGTGGAACCGGCTGACACCACTTCAAACCAGCTGGAACCAGTTCAGACCCGGTTCGAGCCCTTCTAAACTGTGTCAAACCGGTTCAGACTGGTTGGAACCGGCTTAGACCGGTTCAAACTGGTTCAGACCGGGCTGAGACTGTTTCGGACTGGCTCGAACCGGTTTCAGACCGGGTCAAGCTGGCTCAGACCGGTTTGAACCGGTTCAAGCCAGTTGGAACTGGTTTGGTCCGGCTGGAACTGGTTCAAACTGGCCGAGACTGGTTCGGACCGGTTCAAACCGGTTGGAACCGGTTTCAGGCCGGGTCAAGCCGGTTCAGACTGTTTTGGACCGTTTCAAACTGGAAACCGGCTGGAACCCGTTCAAACTGGCTGAGACTGGTTCAAACCAGTTTTAGACCGGCTGAAACCAATTCAGACCAGTTCTGAACGGTTCAAGCCGGCTGAAGCAGGTTCAGATCGGCTGAACCTGCTTCAGCCCAGCTCAAGCCAGCTGAAACCAGTTCTAACCGGTTCAGACCAGTTCAAAACGGTTCGGACCGGCTGAAGCCGGTTCAGACCAGTCAAACCTGCTAAACCAGTACAGACCGGCTGAAACTGGTTCAAGCCAGCTGAAACGGGTTCAGAACTGTTCCAAGCGGTTCTGACCGGTTTTTTCTAAATGGTTCAAACCAGCCCCAACCTGTTCGAACCAGCTGAAACCCATTGAGGCTGGTTGAAACTGGTTTTCACCAGTTCCAACCGGCTGAAACCAGCTCAAACCTGTTCAGGCCGGGTGAAGCTGGTTCCGGCCAATTCGAACCGGTTTAAACCGGCTGAAACCGGTTCAAACTGGCTGAAACCGGTTCAAACTGGCTGAAACTGTTTCAGACCGGTTCCAACCAGACCAGACCAGTCTTTTCAGATCCATTGCAGCCTGGGTCAGGTACACACCTTGCTCCACCCATCACAGCAGTTGGCACTGCGAATTGCCTCATCTATCCCCCACAAGGCCGTGCGGGCCAAGAGAAGATGTGATGCAGTATGTTGCGATTGATGCTGGCCCTCAGCACAGCGTCTGGACTGAGTAGCAGCCTCAGCTCCCTCCTCACCTCCTCTCCAGCCAGCAGGCCTTTGACCTGGTCATCTGCCACCTCTTCCTGTTCCAAGTGTTCCAGTTGCTCTTGGATCCAAATTTGGTGCTGTTCTCGCAGTCTCTGCCTCCGGATCTGGGCCAGGAAGAACTGGAGGGCCACATCTGGGGCCTGCTGAATGCAGATGGTGTCAGTGTAGACTCATATGTCCAGTCAGCTTTAGGACACAAGGCCCAGTTTTTCCAACAGAACCCCATTACTAGAGCTACATCAGGATCTAACTCAGCTGGGAGAGCTCAAAGCTGGGACAGGAACTCAGACCTTGGTGAAAGAAGTATTGGCTCAGCCGTGGAGTACCCTAAGGGTCAGATATCCCTGATTCAACCCAGTAGGAAAACAGCTGCTTCTCACACTCCTTCTTTAGCAATCCTCTAGCCCTTCTAGCCCTTTTCCCGAAACTCCCTACCTCTCCCTGGTGTTAGGACATGGTAAACAGGACACATGTTAGCTGGGATCTCAAATTCTGTAATTCTTCACTCCCCCAATAGCACCCAGTTGTTCTGGGATTCACAAATTATTACCTGTTCCTCAGAGTCCCTGGGAGGTTGCTCTTGGTGGAGCTCAGGTCCTAGAGATGCTGCTCTCCCCGCCACCAAAGGAAGATGAACCTAAGCATATCAAAGGTAGAGAAGACCCCCTGCTTCACCCCAAACTCCTGACCCACGTTGGGGTTCCCCTTGGAGTCCTGGGCTATGGCTTGCTGCCGAATCTGTCACCTGCTGAGAAGATATAGGCATGAGCAGTGCACACCCTGCCAGGACAGTTCAGTTAAAAGCAGGACTTTGAAATCAGACAGATCAGGGGAGGGAGGAAGAGATAGAGGGGTTATCGTGATAATGTACTGGCACTGGAGTTTTGATGGTGGCTGAGCAAAACATACGTACATGTTAAGGTATGAAACTGTATCCCCCAAATTGTGTGGTTTTGTAAATGAATGGTAACTCAATAACATTTGATTAAAAAAAACAACAACACTGTAGAGAGCATGTAAGGAGAGAAGCACCCAAAGCACTGCGCAAGCAAGCACTGATCAATAAATGAGAGTTTATATGCCTAATTTTTAAAACCCAGGACCTGAAAACTCAAGTTTAAGTAATTATGAGAAGGAAAGGAACTGGAGAGTGAAGGACCAGCCACCCTGTGGCAAATCATGGCAGACAGCGCCCTCTCATGCCCAAGAGAGGCCATGCAGCCAAAAGTAATGAAAGCGCTATATAGAGTGAGGACTTGGGTGTGGTTGTACCTCAGTTGCCTTCCATGACCCAGCAACCCTGAGATACTCACGTCCCTTCCCTGAGTCCGAGTTTGCTCACCAGAAAAGTGGATGAAGTAATCAGCTTCCTCCCTGGAATCTTCTGTCCCTCTCTTGCCAAGACCAACTTAGCTGTCTCATAGAACCCTTTGTTGATAGGCCCTTCAGGGCACTGATCATGTAGCAAATTGTAAACCCATGAGGGCAAGCAGTTCCCAGAGTCTACGTGGCACTCTGCCCAGCACATAGTGAGCAGGCACTAAATGTGTGGGAATCAATAAATTAATGAAAGGAGGAAGGGCCCCTCGTAGTGCCTTAATAACAGGAGTGCCTTAATATCAATGGGGTACCTGAGAGGTTGGAAGGGAAGATATACCTGTGGTTCTGGGAGCCCCACATCCTCAGCTTTGACCCCTTTGAGTGTCCAGCTTCCTAGGCGCTGGCTCCAGGCTTTTACCACCTGTGAAGCAACGGTTGGGGCAGGCTCTGGTCATTGCTGCCCCTGCACCTCCAGGCGTTGCCTTGCTCACCTTCAGTTCTTGCAGTGCCCTGCCCAGCTGGCTGAGTCCATCTTCTGTCAGGGTGTCCCCCAGGAGGCCCGCACGAAGGCTCTTCAGGCCACTGCGTCGGGCCCGGACCTCTTCTACTGCATTCCACAGGGTAGGCCTCACCTGTTTCACCTGCATCCTCCTTTGCGCCGCCCCCCACAAAGCAGCCTGGAGCAAGCTCAGGGAGCTGCCTGGCAAGGGGAGACTCAGAGTGAATCACCCTTGCCTCTGGGGCCCAAAGTACACTGCCTATAATATTTTAATTTTTATTAAAGGTTCTATTCATAAGAACATATAAAAACAGCTAGCAGGCTTTCATATGTACTTGATGGCACCATGCTAAGGCTTTTCCTAGGTTGTCTTTTTATCCAGACAACACTCCAATGAGATGGCAACTCTAATTTATTCTGTCTCTGCTCCATTTTCTAGATGAGACAATTGAAGCTCATAGAGGTCAAGCAACTTCCTGGTAAGTAGCAGACCTGAAACTGAACCCTATTTCTTCCTGATACTAAAGCCAGTGCCCTTAAACATGATGCCAACCCAGCCTTTAAACACATGACCTCCCTTCACTGCTTTACCCTTGAGGGTATGAACTACTCCAATTTATCTTCCTCATTTCACAGGACCTGACACAGGGGAAAGTCTGGGAAACTGTTGGGCAAATAAAAGTGTTTTTGTTGACTTTGGAGAGAGAGGGCCAGACTTTAAAATTTTTTTATTTATTTATTGTTCTTTTATTATGGAAATGTTCAAACATATACAAAGTATAGAAAATCCATCTACTTATCACCCAGCTTCAGCAGTTATCAAGGCATGGCCATTCTTGCTTGATCTATGCCCTCTGTTTGACCTCCTCTAATCCCTAACATCATATCATTTCACAGACACGTGCTTTTTAATGGGGATGTGAAAATAGGCAAATACCTTCCCTTCTCTGAGCCTCCCTTTTCTCGTCTGTAAATTAGGCCTTTGTCCCTTTCCTCATCTGTAAATGAGTTCTGCCTCATCAGACTGTTGTAGGAATTGAAGGTGTAATAGTCAATGTGCAAACCTTTGTAATAGTCAATGTGTTGAACGTGTTTGGAGGATGAGGAGTTACTTTTACTACTGGTCTTCCTCTCCAGACTTCAGCAACCTAGCCACCCAGGGACACTTCTGAATCTTAGCCCTCCCACCTGATCTTGCTGATCAGATGAGAAGATGGTGCAAGCCTAAAGCCAGATCCCAGAGCTTCCCAATGAATCCCACACCCTCCCCCAGTCCACCTTGAGGGTTCAGGCGAAGAAGCAGTCCACTGTAACTGTTTCCTTCCAGGAGCCATGAGACAATCCAGGGTAGAGAGCCCTCCACCTCCTCACCAGAAACCTCACACGCCAACACCTGCAGCAGGGGGCAGTCTCTGCCAGAGGAGGGAGGAAGAAAGGAAATGCCCACTGGTGGATGGGCAAAGAGAAGGCCAAATCACTTTCTAATGGAAGGGTTGACTCTTCCCAGAAACTCTTGCAACACCAGACAGATTAGCAACCCACTATTGATCTTTGTTTTGTTATTTTAAAAATTATATAAGGGGCCTCCCTGGTGGCACAGGGGTTAAAGTCTCAATGCTCTCATGCTATCACCAGCTACTGCTGCATGAGTTCCATCCCCAGCCAGAGAGCTAACCCACATGGCACAGCAGACCTCTCCTATCTCACCCGCTGCTCCCCTCAGCAGTGTGTTTCAGTGGATCCACCTGTTCTGCTCCCCACTATGTCTGGTGAATCCTTTCACCACCACCCCCATACCTCTGGCCTACACACCAGTTCTTATATGCATAAATAAATAAAAATAAAATCTTTAAGAAAAAAATAAAAATTACACAAATAGTATATTCTCATAGTCAAGACTTGACTTATCTGATAAGACACTTGTGTGCAGATTATATAAAGAGTTTTTCTAATTCAATAGTAAAAAGAAAAAAAAAGAAAAGAAAAACCAATTTAAAAATGGCAAAGCATAGCATACACCTGAAGAGGTGTGTACCTACCCCACTAAATAATATTCCACCAATGTTACCAAAATAAAAAAATTAAAAAGAAATAAAATAAAAGGTCGCACACCTGAAATGTATGTAATGTTATAAATCAATATTGCTTCAATTTTAAAAAGTCTTTCAGCTTAAAACAGGGTAAATTTCTATTAAGATATTTGAAGTGCTAAATGATTTTTCAAAAATAAAGATGGCAAAGCAAGGGGATAGCAGCAAAAATGGCAGAGGAAGGAACTCTGGGGGTCTCCACCCACAGGCATCTGGCAAAATGGTCAGAATCAATCTTACTGGAACTCTGGGAGACAGTCAAGGGTTTATAGCAACCAAGTGAGGCTTAACCAGGGGAAAAGCAGCGTAAATAAGGTTTGAGGGCTTTGGGGGGTTTTAACTCACCCTGGCCCCCAACCTCCTCCCTAGCAGAGAGTGATCTTTGTTTGTTTTTGTTTTTGTTAGAGTAGAAGAACTGGGGTGTAGACCAGAAGTGCGGGGGGGGGGGGTGGTCGGGGTGAGGAGTGAGAGTGTATTCAGGCTGAGTCCAAAGTCGGGTTTGCTGTTGAAAATGAATTGCCCCAGGTAAAGTTTGCATTTGGGGCGGGGTTTCTGATAAGAAATAGAGGGGACTGAGGAAGAAGAAGTCAGTTGCCATGAGGTAGGAGAAAGGAAATTCAGTCGTCATGATGTAGAAAAGAAGCAGTCGCCACGATGTAGGAATGAAAGAGGAGTCGTCATGTTAAAGGAACAGAGGAAGCAGTCACTATGATATAGGAAAAAAAGAAACGTTTTTGAATCTTTAGTGACTTTGGGGCCAGGGACTTTGGAAGGTTAACAAGTAGCTGAGCAACAGAAACTGCTCCCAGTTTTGTCTTTTCTGCAGCCAAAGGAAGAAGGCAGAGGCCCGAAGTGGGCGCCTTCCTAAAATGCATGAGTGCAGTCTGTTGGGCCGTCTGGCTGTTTGCAGTGTTGTTGGCCTGGTGCTGTGCTGAGGCACCATGGCAGTTCCGGGAGCATCTCCAGTTGTGTTCTGTGTCATCCTCGTGAGTTGGAACCTGGCCTACAGTCTGATTGTTGCACGTCTGCAGAAGAAGGAAGGCGCCATTTTGGAATCGTGGCCTATTGTTTGGAAGAGGAGCTCCACATCAGCAGTGGCGGGAAGACGTCATCTTTGTTACGTTTCTGGGCCTTAAAGGACTGGACATTGCTTTAAGTAAGGTAAACGGCCATGTGTTGAGTTTAGTAATTCTTTGCTTTTTACCTGTTTGTTAAATCAATCCCAATGTTGTTGTTCCCTAAACCTGAGTAGTCTTGCAATTGTGCGTGCGGGTGCAAAACCAATACAGTAACCAGTAAGCAATTTGGGCACTGCCTTTGGCTAACTTTAAAGCTCCATTTTCCCAGTATCAAGAGGATTCACCAGAAACAGAGTGAGGAGCAGAACAGGCAGATTGACTGAAATACACTGCTGAGGGAAGCAGTGGGTGAGACAGGAGAGGTCTGCTGAGCCATGTGGGTCAACTCCCTGACCTGGGATGGAACTCAGGCCCTATCGGTGATAGTGCTAAGATTTAACTCCTAGGCCACAGGGAGGTTCCCCAGTACAGAGTGGTCTTGAAGACAACAGCCCACAATTCTGGAGAGGCAAATCTGGTTCTGTGAGAAACAGAATGGATCTTGTTCCCAGAGAATTGTGTTCGTCTATTTTGATTGTGTGGGGCTTCCCCCAAAACCTGACAAAAGGGGCTTCCCTTTCATTCACTTACGTTGGAACTCTCATTAGAGCAGAGCAACTATGCAGAGGATGGATCCCCAAAGCATTGGAAGAAGAAAAAATAACATTTGAGACACACAACAGACAAATAGAAAGAGAAAATATTGGGGAGTGAGATTTGGGGGGAATAGGACTTTGAAAAGTTACTATGTGTGGGGAACCTAGATAGCTTTACGCATACATGCTCAGGGTGTTATGCATGCAGGAAAAACCTGAGAAAACCACAAGCTTTCACCTCTGGTTGATATTTAGACTCAGTATGAGTAGGGAGTGAGGCTAAGGCAGAGTTGTAAATAGCCAGGGTGAGCTCAGGAGTGAGATAACAAACACACAGTCAGTCTGTAGAAACCTAATATTTTTTTTTCCTTTTCTATCCTCCTCCTGTCCTTTCCTCCTTCTTTCTTTTCTTCCTTTATTTTTAGCTTAATTTTGCTTTTCAGAGCCCAAGAATGTAAGAAATTCTATGTCAGCCCACTAGTTAACTGCTGAGATTACAGACTAGAGACTGCAGTGACCACAGTGAATACTGTCTTTGCAAAATTGTTTGGAAAAGTCACTAATCAAATATGCAACAATAGCAACCCTCTGGAGAGGAGAGGGAATCCAGTTTCCAGGGTTATCTATTATAACACCCAAAATGTCAGAACACCAAACAAAAAGAACAGATACTTAGGAGACCTATACCACAAAGAGCAGTTTCCACAAAAAATGCTCAAATTGTCCAGTTTCTAACAAAATATTGTGAAGCATATAAATAAACAAAAAGATTTTACTCACTCACAAGAAAAGTAAATGAACAGAAATTGTCTCTGAGGAAGCACAGACATGGGATTCACTGAAAAAAAATTCTAACTCAGCTGTCTTTAATATGCTCAGAAAACTAAAGGAAATGAAGAAATGATATCTCAGTGATAGAGAATGTCAACAATAGGACAGAAACTAGAAAAAGGAACCAAGTAAAAAGTCTGGAGCTGTAAAGTACAATAACTGAAATTTTAAAATCATTGCAGGGATTTAATAGAAGACTTGAGCAGAAACAGGAAAGAAACATAATGAACGTGAAGATAGGTCAAGTGAAATCATCCAGTCTGAGGATCAGAAAGGAAAATGAAGGCAATGAGCCTAAGACACCTGTGTGACACTATCAAATACATAAACATTTATGTAATGGAGTTCCAGAAGGAGAAGACAGAGAGAAAAGGATAGAAAGAATATTTAGAGCAGCAATGGCCAATGATTCCCCAAATTTTAAGAAAAACATGAATCTACACATTCAAAAAGCTGGATGAACTCCAAGTAGGATACTCTCAAAAGAGATCCATAAAATGACATATTAGAATCAAACTCTCAAAAGCCAAAGTCAAAGAAAGAAAACAACAAGAGAGAAGCAATTTATTGTGCTCAAGAACTCTGCACTAACATTAAAAAAAATTCTCATTAGAGGGCCTCCCCGGTGGCGCAGCGGCTAAGCGCTGCGCTGTGGAGCTGTTGGCAGCGGTGACATGAGTTCGACGCCTGGCCAGGGAGAATCCCACATGGTGCGGCAGACCTCTCCTGCCTTGCCCGCTGCTCCCCTCAGCAGTGTATTTCTGATCTGCCTGTTCTGCTCCCTGCTCTGTCTCTGGTGAACCCTCTAGCCGCCCCACGCCTCTGGCCTGTACCCCAACTTGTATGTATAAATAAAAAATAAATCTTTAAAAAAAAAAATCTCATTAGAAACTATGGAGGCAAGAAAGCATTGAGATGACATATTTAAAGTGGTAAGAGAGGGCCTTCCTGGTGACTCAAGGGGTTAAGTCTCAGCACTATGAAGCTTTCAGCAGCCACTGCACCACGAGATCGATCCCTGGCCATGTAGCTTCCCACATGGTGCAGCAGACCTCTCCTGCCCTGCCCACTGCTCCCCACAGCAGTGCATTTCAGTCAGTCTTCCTGTTTTGCTCCCCTCTCATCCCTCATGAATCCTCTTACACACGTACACCCCAGTTCTATGCAAAAATAAATAAATAAAAGTATTTTTAAAAATAATAACCAATAAAACTATTTTCAGTAAATAATTTTTTTAAAGATTTATTTTATTTATGCATACAAGAGCTGGGATATAGGCCAGAGGGGGGGTGGGGGGTGAGAGGATTCACCAGAGACAGAGTGGGGAGCAGAACAGGTGGATCTACTGAAATACCCTGCAGAGGGGAGCAGCGGGCGAGGCAGGAGAGGTCTGCTGGGCCATGTGGCAAGCTTCCTGGGCCAAGGCTGCAGTGGCTGCTGAAAGCTTCATAGTGCTGAGACTTAACCCCTTGAGCCACCAGGAAGGCCCTCAGTTAGTAACTTATTAAAAAAGTGCTGAGAGAAAAAACTTATTGGCTAAGAGTTCTATATCTGGTAAAACTATCCTAAAATGAAGGAGAAATTATAATAATATTCCCAGTTAAACACCTCCCTGGTGGCGCAACGGGTTAAGTGCTGCACTTTGGAGCTGTGGTGCAAGTTCTATCCCCCCCACCCCCACCCCGAGATTCCCACATGGGGCAGCAGACCTCTCCTGCCTCACCTGCTGCTCTCCTCAGCAGGGTATCTATCTGCCTGTTCTGCTCCCCACTCTGTCTCTGGTGAACCCTCTCACCGCCCCACACCTGTGGCCTGCACCCCAACTTGTATGCAAAAATAAATCTTAAAAAAAAAACCTGAAGGAGTTCATTGCTAGTAAATCTCTCTTTTTTTTTTAAGATTTATTTATTTATGCATGCAAGCTGGGGTACAGGCCAGAGGCAGGGGGCGGCGAGAGGGTTCACCAGAGACAGAGTGGGGAGCAGAACAGGCAGATCAGAAATACACTGCTGAGGGGAGCAGCGGGTGAGGCAGGAGAGGTCTGCTGCACCATGTGGGATTCTCCCCTGCTGAGCGTCAAACCCTCATCGTGCGTGCACTACCGACAGCTCCACAGCGCAGAGCTCAACTGCTGCACCACCAGGGAGGCCCACCAGTAAATCTATCTTACAAGGAACTCTAAAGGAATTCTTTCAGCCTGAAGTAAAAGGACATTGAATGGTAAAATCAAAGTCATATGCAAAAACAAGGAATACCATGTAAATATAAGACAGAATAATTGAATTTTTAGTTTGTAACTCATCTGTTACCTATATAACACTAGTCAACAGTAAGATCGTTACTGACTTTAAAAGGCCCTAATCTGGGCCTCCCTAGTGGCACAGCGATTAAGTGCTGCGCTGTGGAGCTGTCCAGGGAGAATCTCACATGGCACGGCAGACCTCTCCTGCCTCGCCCGCTGCTCCCCTCAGCAGTGTATTTGCATCCATCTGCCTGTTCTGCTTCCCATTCTCTCTGGTGAACCCTCTCATTGCCCACGCCCCTGGCCTGTAACCCAGCATGTATGCATAAATAAAAAAACTTTAAAAAAAAAAAAAGGCCCTAATCTGTTAGCTTGGTGTGCTGAACATGAATAGAACCCTGAAAATTTTTTATTAGCTCTTGTTTTGAAGATATTCCATATAATTCATATTTTATGTTTCACCATGTTAATTTATCCAGTAGGACTGCAACAACATCCTAAATCAGCCTAGAATGATGTAATATTGCATCACATTGCATCATACCATCATGCACACATGCATCATTTTCTGATGCAATGCAATACTACTGCCAGGCAGCTGCTGAAGTAAGCTGACGTCAGCAGTGCACTCTAAAAAGCCCTGTCGGAAAGGTTGAGCATTGAAAATATTTCAGACTTTGTGCGAGACAATTTAAGCTACTGTTCCATAAAACTGTTATTATTTTATCCATTTAGGCACAATACAGAACAGTAATGCCTCGAAAGTGTGTTCATAGCATGGACAATTTCTGCTCTATTTGTGGGGAAGTGACATTTGCCAACCAGAAGGAGAGGATCACTTCTCAAGTGAAGAAGGCTTATCATCTTGACTTTGGATGCAAGGTTGGTGACAAAAACAAGCCTTGGGCCCCGCATATATGCTGTGCTACATGTACAACACAGCTTTCACAGTGGTGAAATGGCAAAAGACCATCTGTGCCGTTTACAGTCCCCATGGTGTGGAGAGAGCCAAGCAACCACATAAAAGACGGTTACTTCTGCTTGGTTCCTCCTCTTTCTGGTGGAATAACTCGGCATAAGAAGCCGAGAATAGTCTACCCAAACATTCCATCTGCATTGAGACCAGTTCTACATGGTGAGGGAACTCCTATTCCAGAACCTCCAACAGAATATTCTCTTGATTCATCTGATGAGGACAAGGGTGAGCTGACCTGCTCTTCTCCTGTTCCATCAGCATGAAGTGATCCAGATTTTCACTATGGTGCATCATTAACACCACACAGACTAACACAGGAAGAACTAAATGACCTGGTTCGTGACTTGGACTTATCCAAGAACAAGGCAGAATTGCTAGGATCAAGACTCCAACAATGAAATCTTCTAGAAGAAGATGTCACAATTACTTTCTATCGAAAGCGCCACCAGCAGTTGGAGCCTTTCCTCAGAAAGGAAAGTACTCTGGTATTCTGTTCTAATATTGAGGGCCTTATGAATGCCTTAGAAATCACTCATGACCCATAAGAATGGAGACTATTTCTAGACTCTTTGAAACTGAGTCTTCAGGCTGTGCTTTTGCACAGTGGAAACCATCTTCCATCTATTCTATTCCTGAACAGCTGTGCAAGAGACAAGCAAAGAAATCTAAGAAGTAGTCTATGACTTGATTTTTTACAGGTATTATCTGTAGGCCTATTACTATTGGCATGCATTTCATGATGTAAACATCAATTTATTGCATATTACTAAAAAACTAGAGCCAAAATTAGAATTTGACTGTCATATTCATGTTGAGCACATACAAATTGATAGGAAATGACTAATTTTATTTCAGTAACATGACTTTTATAAAAATTTGTTGACCAGTGTAATTTAAAAGATAAATGCATAGGGGCCTCTCCGGTAGTGCAGAGGTTAAAGTCTCAACGCTATCATGCTATCAACAGCCACTGCTCCATGAGTTCCAACTCCAGCCAGGGAGCTAACCCCCATGGCACAGAGAACCTCTCCTGTCTCACTCCCTGGGCCCGCCTGTTCTGCTCCCCACTCTGTCTCTGGTGAATCCTTTCACACACACACACACAACCCTCACCCCACACCCCTAGCCTACACCCCAGTTCTTGTATCCATAAATAAATAAAAAATAAGTCTTAAAGACAAATGCATAAAATAATAAATCTATGATAATGGACACATAATGCATAAAGATGTAATTGTGACAATAATATAAGGGGTAGGGGTAGAGACATATAGCAGTGGAATGTTTATATACTATTGAAACTAAATTGGTATTAATTCAAACTAGATTGAAAAAGGTAATGAGAAAAAAAATCAATTGTCTTAATTGTCTGGGATACTATAAACAACAAACATTTATTTTTCAATCTGGAGACCGGAAAGTCTAAGATTAAGGCATCAGCAGATTCAGTGTCTGATGAGGACCTACTTCCTGATTCATAGATGACTTTTCACTCTGCCCTCACATTACAAAATGGATGAGGAATACTCGGGTTCCTTTCATGAGGACACTAATGTAATGTCCATGAGCGTTCCACCGTTGTGATGTAATCACCTCCTAAAATCCCCACATCCAAATACCATCACATTGGAGATTTTGTTTCAACATATAACTATTGGAAGGGACACAAACACTTAGTCTATAGCAACATTATACTCAATCCCTAGCAACACTACCCAAAAAGTCAACTAAACACAAAACAAGGCAATATTGATTATATTAAAGAACACAAAATATGTAAGCCTTACTGAAAACAAGTAGCAAAATGACAGAACTGAGTCCTTCCTTATCAATAATTACTTTAAGTGTAATGAATTCAATTCTCCAATTAAAAGGCAGAGATTAAAAGAATAGATTTTAAAAATAACAATGATCCATCTACATGCTGTATATAAGAGAATCATCTTAGTTCCAAAGACACAGTATAGGGATTCAATAAATAATCAAAGACCTCCCAACAAAGAAAAAAACTGAACCAAATGTTTCACTGGTGAATTCTAGCAAACATTTAAAGAAGTATGCCAATCTTTCTCAAAATATTTCAAAAAAACAAAAGCAAGAGGATATACTAACTCATACCAAACCCAGATAAAGATAGCACAACGAAACTACCATCAATATCCCTTATGAGTATAGATACAAAAAAAAGAAAAGATTTTGGAAGAGTCTGGAATTTATGGTACTTTTATTAAAAAAAGAAGAATTATTCCTTTACTGTAAGGCATTTATTTATTTATTTATTTAGCATTGAATAACTGGCCAGAGGCGTGGGGGAGTGAGAGGATTCACTAGAGACAGAGTGGGTAGCAGGACAGGCAGATCCACTGAAATAACACTGTTAAGGGAAGCAGTGAGCAAAACAGGAGAGGTCTGTTGTGCTATATGCCATGTGGGTTAGCTCCCCCACCCCACCCTCGCTTCCTGAGAAGGGTGGGATGGCCGGAGGGCCAAAATTGTGGTAGCACTGGTAGTGCTGAGACTTAACCCCCAAGGCCATTAGGGGTGCCCACTTTTCTCTTTTCCTGCATATCAAGCACATTTGAATTTGACAGTGTTTCCATGATTGTACAGATTTTTCAAGTTGGTTTGAAATGATGTATTTCTATCACCAAGTTGAGTAACTGGAGTACTGAATCAAGGGCATAAAGTTGGGCGTGAAGATATGGTTACTTGGGAATTTTCTAATCTTGATTTAGGACATTTAGGTTCTTTCTAAGTTTTTAGTCTGATAGATCAGAAGAAATATAAGTGGCTGAAGTGACTTTGAAGAGTAAAAATAAAAAGTAGTAGAAAAACAAAAATTCTGAAAAATCAGATTAAAATACTTGAAGACATTATTTGTAAAACTACTGCCACTCCCACCCCAAGCCTCATGCACTTAAAAAAGTGACTGTATATATTTATGTTTAATTAGTTCCATTAAGTCTCTACCTGGCTGCCTTGGACCATACCATCTGCCAGCAAAGGATTTAGCCCGGGCTCTGATGTGCCCTCCCTGTCAGAGGAGAGGAGAGGCGGTGGTGCGCCTCTACATCAGTATTTTACCCTCCTCCCACTTTCCCTAGACTTACAGGGTTCCTGGGAGCTGCAGGATGCGCAAGACCCCTCGCCACATGCCCTGGGTCCCAGGCCCCTCAGAAGGCACAGGTCCTGGGCAGGACATGGTGAGAGTGAGTAGAGAACAGCCCCTGTGAAAGAGAGGGTAGGCTCAGGCCACATTCCTAGGGGGCAGGGGAGAAGCACAGGCACCCTCCTGTCCTCACCTGCCTTCACCCCCTGCAGCCTGCAAGTACAGGTCTGAGGCAGCTCTTGAGTCAGACACCTCCACTTCACTGGCTCCTTCTACCACCCTGGAGGAAGAGGATGCTGCGCTCAGCTACCAAACACCTGGGTTCTGTCAAGATCCCTAGGCCCATAGCTTAGGGAGCTCTTGGGGAACCAAGAGCCTGTAAGAATCACCCCCAAGCTCAGTATACCCCCTAAAAGCCTCTCATCTTCAGGATCTTGTTTTTATTTCAGTCAACTGCCCAACAAGGGAAAGAGTGTAGCTGGGATTGTGCCCATTTTATAGAAGGAGAAACTGAAGCTCTGCTCAGTGAGATACTTAAAACACCCAGGATGAAGACAGGTAAGTGGATGGGGTGAAAGGAATGAGAGGCTGGGCAGGGGCAGGAGTGGACTGAAGGGGAGAAAGGAAGAAGGTTCCTGGCGCAGACCCTGACCCTGTAAGCATGACCCCAAGCTCAGAGCTTCCCTCCCCTGGGGTGGCAGTGGGGAGTAACTCCAAGGGCTTGGTTGAGGGATGTCAGCCCTCCCTCAGACAAATATCCTCACACCCCATTGGGCCCCAGAAACTCACAAGCCCAGAGGGGCTACATCCAGCACCAACAGGTTCTCTGCTCCTGGAGAGAGCAGGTCCTGAGTCTTCCCACTGGGGCTGAGCTGGGATCACACACACAATATGTTACACACAAGCCTTTCCTCAGCCTCTGCCTCCCAGGAGCCTCCGCTGGGGCCCTGCGGGCCAAGCAGGCACCAAAAGCCAGCCATTTCTGGCAGGTAAAGGGAGATGCCAGAGAGGCAAGACCACACAGGGGAGCAGCCGAGTGGGGGTAAACCCAGGCCCTGCAGGTTCCCACAGGCCTCAGACTCTTTCTGTACCATCACTGTGACCTCGACTCTCCCCGACCCCGGGGTCTCACCTGCACCAGGCTAAGGGTACTAAGCACAGGACCAGAGTTTCTGAGGGGCAGAGCTTCCTCAAACAGCATCTGCAGCAGCTAAAGTAGAGAAAAGAAGTCGGTGCGGATTGAGATAGGATTGATCTGTCTGTCGACATTTCCTGAAGCTGCTGTCTGGGCCTGGCCCTGGGCGAGGCACTCTGGCCATGGCCTCCGGGACAGAAGGAGCCCCGGCCCTCATGACCCATGGTAAGCCAGACAAGTAAGCAGACATTTTTGTGGGACCTGCTGTTAGTTAGGGGAGGGGCCCATGACAAGGTTCTGAGATAGTAGCTGTTTTGATTTGGGAGCATTTTGCTGGAGCCCTCGAAATGAAGCTTTCAAATTTGTTATCATTATTGGTATTACAAAGAACTGTGAAATTTAGACCTCCCTGACAAAACATCACAGGGACTCTAGGAGCCCCAAGAAGGGGCACTTAGTCCAGCTAGGATGGAGAGGGGAAGGTTCTTGAAGGTCTCCTTGAGGAGGCAACAGCTGAGTTTCCAGCGACTTAGTCTGTTGGCTCCTCTGGGACTTACCTGAGGTACAAACCGGGGTGCCTCTCTTTCCCGACCCCGAAGCAGCAGAGCCACACTGTACCCTCGGCCCACAGAGCCCAGTGTGGGCTGGACACGTGCTAGCAGCTCCTGCTCTGCCTCCTGCAGGGACACACAGGCATAGCCTCCTGTTTTGGGTTCCCTAAGCCAGCCTGCTCTGAGCAAAATATTAGGAGGCACTCAATCCCCTGGGATTCAGGGAACTGAGGGCCCCCCATCCTCCTCCATTGCCCAGCAGACCCCCCTACCTGAGCAGTATCAGTGCCCAGCACTCTGTCAAAGGCAAGGCGTTGTTCCTGTGGGCAGTGCTGGGGTCAGCTGTGTCACTCCCATCTTGCTCTGCTCCCACCCACAACTATCCCATCTCTACCTGATTCTCCAGGGTCCCTGGCTGAAACAGGCAGATGTTCTGGTCCCCCTCCAGGAGTATAGGGTGAGAGGTCTCCTCAGAGCCTGAGAAAAGGGGGTTTCATGTCAACTCTCATGAGAGAAACAAATCCCAGGACTCCTGGGTCCTGCCCTCAGTCTTGCCTCTGTTTCTTAACCTGGGATGGTCAAGTCCGTTCCTCTCCGAGATGCTCCCCCGGCTGCACTACTTCTAAAGTGAACGTGTGTGGGTTTCTTACCTGATCCTCTACCTTGCTCTACTTCTACCACCACAGTCAGCATGGCCTGTTGGTCGTGGGTGAGGGATGAGGAGGCTGAGCTGTCCGGATCAAAACCAGCTCCTACGTTCACTGCCTGTCCACACTCCATGGCTTCCATGCCTCTCAAATTTCCCTCAATAATTCATCTCCCTGATCTGAGAGCTCTGGGCAGGGCCTCTAAATAATCGCTTATCAAAGGAGGCGACCGTCCCCTCTTCCTGGGTGACTTAAAACACACATGGGATTTTTCTTTATTTCTCCTCTTAGGAAAAGTGTTAAATACATACACAATGGTGGAGAAAAGTGCTTAATGAACTTCCAGACACCCAGCTTCAAAAATTACCAATTTGTGGCCAATCTTATTTCTTCTGTTCCCCTTCCCACCCACCTCCAATGGAACCTTTTGAAGCAAATCTCAGATATCTTACTATTTCATCCATAGCTATTTTAGTATATATCTATAAAAGATAACCATGCTTTAACATAACAAACAAAAATAACAAGCTTTATTGAGATATAATTTATATACCATATAATTCATGCATTTATAATATACATTTCTTTTTTTTTTTAAACTTGTTTATTTATACATGCAAGAGGTGGGATGTTGGGCTGGGGTAGAGGATTCGGCACAGACAAAGTGGGGAACAGAACAGATGGATTCACTGAAAAACACTGCTGAGGGGAGCAGTGGGCGAGACAGAGAGGTCTGCTGCACCTTGTGGGTTAGCTCCCTGGCCAGGAATTGAACTTGTGCTGCAGTGGCTGCTGATAGCTTCATAGTGCTGAGACTCCCCTTGCACTACCAGGGAGGCCCAAGAGTATATATTTTGGTGTTGGTTTTTGTTGTTTTTTTTTTTTTTTGTATGTCTGCAGATGTGTACAACTATTACCACAGTTAATTTTAGAATATTTCCACCACTTTATGAAGAAACTTGATCCCTCAACTGTCACCTCCCTAATCCTACACCCTCCTCTAAGCTGCAACCACTAATCTATTTAAATATCTATAAATTTTCCAATTCTGAATATTTCATATAAATGGATTAATATAATATGTGATCGGGCCTCCCTGGTGGTGCAATGGGTTACCACAGCGCTGTGGAGCTGTCGGCAGCTGCAGCGCCAGTTTGATGCCCGGCCAGGAGAATCCCACATGGCATGGCAGACCTCTCCTGCCTCGCCTGTTGCTCCCCTCAACAGTGTATTTCGGTCCATCTGCCTCTTCTGCTCCCCACGCTGGTGAATCCTCTCACCGCCTCACGCCTCTGGCCTGCACCTCAGCTTGTAAGCAAAAATTTTAAAAAATATATATGTATATATATGTGATCTTTTTTGTGACTGGCTTCTTTCTCCTAGAATAATAGTTTCAAGGTTCACCCATGCTGTAGCATGAATCAGTACTTCATTCCCTTTCATGGTCGAATAACTTTCCAGGTAGGGATGAAATCCTTTTGTCACCAGCTGCCCAGAATCTGAACCCTTCATGTTGAGTATGAGCTTACCTCATGAGAGCATGTAAGCAAGCCCTTCAGCATTTCATCTCTTCCTGTTTTAGTCAACAAACGTTTTGATTTCTCATTCCAATTCTCTTTTAAACTCTGAGGATGACATGCAGGTGATCTGTCCATTTGGTGTGGAATGCCTTGACCAATGTTGAACGCAAATGGGCTGTAAAGTTTGGTTCTTGGTCTGAAGAAAGGTAACCTGGTAGCCCCAATTAGTACAGGAATCCTTTGTTCCAGTCATTCAATAGTATCCTGAGCATTTGGCAACTCTACCGGGTGTGCAAGCCTAGCACGAGTCAGGACTCATTTCCAGCCCACCCAGGGATACTTACTGTGGTTCCATATAATCCATTTGCCAGCTCTATGTGGAGCCTTCCCCTTGGGGAATCTGCCTCTGAACCACTTACAGTCTTTCTCTCTCTGGTTGGCAGACAGAACAGTTCTTGTTGGCATATTGTGCCTCAGGAGGTGCAAGAGGAGTGCGCGTAGATTTAGCCTGCTTCCGCATTGCCGCAGCTCACATGTCCACTCATTTCATGGATCCAGGCAGTCACCTCAAGGAAGCACACCAGGAAGTCCACTCACTGCTTCCAAACACCTTCCAGTCCTGGCAGGTTGTTCTGTTAGGCATCAACATGTCTTACTTTGGAGCACCCTTATTTTCCCATAGTGATTTCCACAGGGGCAGGCCCCGTATGGTTATCCATTTAGGGATCATTTCCCATTACCCTTCTGCCTGGTCATATAGAAAAGCCATTTTTATTTGCTTTTTTTTTTTTTTTTTTTTTTTTTTTACTGATTCACCCCTTTTCTTTATTTCCCAACCACCCTTTTTCTTCAAAGAACCCCTTTTCTGGGGCCTCCCTGGTAGCACAGTGGTTAAGCGCTAGGCTGTGGTGCTGTAGGCAGTGGCGACGCGAGTTCGATGACCAGCCAGGGAGAGTCCCACATGGCGCAGCAGACCTCTCCTGCCTCACCCGCTGCTCCCCTCAGCAGTGTATTTCCATCGATCTGCCTGTGCTGCTCCCCACTCTGTCTCTGGTGAACCCTCTTGCCGCTCCATGCCTCTGGCCTTTACCCCAGCTTGTATGCATAAATAAATAAATATATTTTTTTAATTAAAAAAAAAGAACCCCTTTTCTCTCACTTCCTATACTTGCAATATCATAAATTCTAATTTATCCTCTAAAACCCTAGTTCAGTGTCACCTCCTCTGATTCCACTGCTGTTCAGTCAGAGCCAGCTGCCAACTAGGGCTCCATCATCCCTACACACCCCACTTAGAGTACCCTTATCATGGTTTGTAAATATTTATAGTTTTACTTTCTCCTTTTGCACATTTTTAAAAATTGGGGTGAAGTTCACATTATACATACTTAACCATTTTTAAGTGTATAGTTCAGTGGTTTTTATTCACAATGTTGTGCAGCCATCACTTCTTTCTAGTGTCAAAATGTTTTCCTCACCCTCCAAAAATGTACTACACTCACTAAGTAATCATTTCCTGTTCCTCTCTGCCTTCTCTGGGTAACTCTGAATCTGTCCTATTGATTTGCTTATCCTGGATATATTATATGAAAGAAATCATATGAGCTATCACCTTTAGTATCTGGCTTCACTTAGCATTACTTTTCGAGGTTTATCCACATTGTGGAATGTATCAACACATGCCTTTTTTTAACTGAGTAATGTCCCATTGTGTGTATATACCATAGTTAATCCATCCTCTGTTGATGGGCATTTGGGTTGTTTCCACCTTTCAGTTATTAACAGTAATGTCGCTGTAAATATTTGTGTGAAAGTTTCTTTGTGGATGTTTCCATTTCTATGTGTGGATGTTTGGATTTTATTTCATACCAAGGAGTGGAATATATAGGTGATGTGATCCCAGCACCATTTCTTTTTTTTAAGAGACCGTTCTTTTTCCATTGAATCCTTGTTAAAAAAAAAAGTGACCGTAGATATTTCAGTTATCTGTAAACTCTAATTTTCTTTGCTTCTCTCTCTCCTCTCCTCCGTCCCTCCCTCTCTCCCTTCCTTCCTTTTTGTGAACTCAAATTCCATCCTATTGGTTTATAGGTTTATGCTTATTCCTGTAGTACATAGTTTTGATTACTGTAATAGTGTAGTAAATTTCAAAATGAGGAAGCATGAATCATCCAGTTTTTTCTTTTTCAATATCAATTTAGTTGTTCAGGGTGTTGCAATTCCATGTGCATTTGAGGATCAGCTCTTCATTTTTATTTAAAAAAAAAATAGATTGGGCCTCCCCGGTGGCGCAGCGGTTAAGCGCTGTGCTGTGGAGCTGTCGGCAGCGGTGACGCGAGTTCGACGCCCGGCCGGGGAGAATCCCACATGGCGCGGCAGACCTCTCCTGCCTCGCCCGCTGCTCCCCTCAGCAGTGTATTTCTGATCTGCCTGTTCTGCTCCCTGCTCTGGCTCTAGTGAACCCTCTCGCTGCCCCACGCCTCTGGCCTGTACCCCAGCTTGTATTAAAAAAAAAAAAAAACACCTTAAAAAAAATAGATTGGAGGGCCTCCCTGGTGGCACAATAGGTTAAGTCTCAGCACTATGAAGCTATCCAGAGCCACTGCAGCACGAGTTCAAAACCTGGCCAGGGAGCTTCCCAAATGGCTCAGCAGACCTCAATAATTTGAGTAATATTAATAGATATTAATTCTTTGTGATGTTTGATAGAATTCAACAGTGAAGTCATCTGGTTTTAAGCTTTTCTCTGTTGTAAGATTTTTTGATTACTGATTCATTCTCTTTATTATTTATTAGATCTGTTGAGATTTCTTCTTGAGTTGGTTTTGGCTTTTTGTAAGAATCTTTTTTTTTTTTTTTTTGCATTGAAGAACTGAGGTGTAAGCCAGAGGTGCAGGGGAGTGAGAGGATTCACTAGAGACAGAGTGGGGAGCAGAACAGGCGGATTTTGTTTATCAATTCATCCATTGGTAACACTTGGGCTTTTCCACTTTTTTTAATTCAGGAGAGTATGGTGTGTCTCCTTCTCATGGGTTCTGGTGCTCTACAGTTCAGAGAAACTTCCCTAGTAACAAACTATAGAAATGATCCCTGAAAGTATAGTCTTAGGATTATTCCATTTTTGTGAATAGTGTTACCATAACATTTTGGTATAAAGATGTGCTTACATACCCATCTTTAATTCTTTTATATGCACGTGCACACTCCCCACCCCCCAGGAGTATTATTGTTAGAAGAAATGGCAGTTACATATTGATATTTAACTTTCTGAAGAACACCAAATGGTTTTCTCCATTGGCTGCAGCAGTTATATTACTACCTGCAATGTATGAGGGTTCTTTTTTTTTTCCCCCATGGAAGAACAGGTGTGTAAACCAGAGGTATGGGGAGTGAGAGGATTCACCAGAGACAAACTGGAGAGCAGAACAGGCAGACTTTACTGAAATACACTGAGGAGGGGAACATCAGGCAGGACAGGATATGTCTGCTGTGCCATATGTGGGTTAGCAAACTGACCAGGATAGAACTCAGTCTGAATCGGTGATAGCACTCACACTTAACCCCTAAGACACCAGGGAGGGCTGTATAAGGGTTCTTATTTACCTTTATTCTGATCAACACTTATTTTTCTTTATTCTTTCTACTAGAGTCATATGGCTCTGCCATATAAGGGCTGCCATATAGGGGTTAGGTCCCTGGCTGGGGATCAGGGATTGAACTTAGGCTGCAGTGACTGGCAATAGTTTGATAGAACTGAGACTTAACCCCTGTACCACTAGGGAGGCCTTGCTTCCCAAATTTTTACTTGGATTTGTCATTTTCTTGCTGAGTTGAGGAACTTTTTATATATGCTGTTTACTAGCTCATTATCAGACATGTAAATTGCAAGTAGTTTCTCCCATTTTGTAAATTGTCTTTCTTTTTGATAATGTCTTCAGAGGCACAGGTTTTTCATCTTGATAAAATCCAGTTTATTACTTTTGCTTTTGTTGTCATATCTCAGAATTTTTCCAGATAAGAAGTCATGTGCTTTCTTCTAGTAACGTTATTGTTTTATCTTTTACATTTAGGAAATTGACCCATTGAGTTATTTTTGTACATAGTCTGTGTGGCAAGTGTCCAACATCATCTGTAGCTGAATATTCATATTCCAGTTCCATTTATGAAAAGGTTAATATTTCCTTATTGAATGTTCCTGACATCCTCGTCAAAATGAGCTGCCCATAAAAACGTGGTTTTATTTTTGGACTCCACTTCTCTTCCAGTGTTTGCTCTTATGCCAGTCTCACACTGTCTTGATTGTTGTTATGCAATATTCTGAAATCAGGAAGTGTGAGTCCTCCAACTTTGCTGTAAACAAATATATATATTTGTTTGCTTTGTCTATTTAGCACCTCTGAACTTTAGAAACAGCTAGTCAATTTATATTAAAAAATCAGCTTAAATTCTTGTTAGAATTTCATTGAGTCTATAAATCACTTAAATTGACATCCTAACAATATTAAGATCTATGAATATGGAATGTTATTTGTTTATATAGATAGTGTTAAAAAATCTTTCAGTAATATTTTATAGTTTTAGTGTGTTGGTTTTCTCTCCTTTCATTATATTTACTCATACATATTTTATTATTTTTGCTGATATTGTAAATAGAATTTTTAAATTTCATTTTTAGGATGTTCATTGCAAGTATTGATTTTTATATGTGGATTTTGTGCCTTGTAACTTTACTGAAGTTGATTGGTTCTAATATAATGTATTTCATGAATCCACAGGATTTTTTTTTTATATATGTGAATTGAATTCTGTGAATTGAGAGTTGTACTTTTTGCTTTCCAATTGGATGCCATTTACTTCTTTTTCATGATTCACTGTCATGACCAGAAGCTCTAGTACAATGTCATATAGAAGTGATAATGTTGTTGCTCATCTTAGGGCAAAATAATCCAGTCTTTCACTACTACTTATGAATCTGAGTCATAGGGTAAGCAGATAGCTTCTAGGGTCAGAAAAGCATAAAAAAAAGCCTCCAGGGCCTCCCCGGTGGCGCAGCGGTTAAGCGCTGCGCTGTGGAGCTGTTGGCAGCGGCGATGCGAGTTCGATGCCCGGCCGGGGAGAATCCCACATGGCACGGCAGACCTCTCCTGCCTCGCCCGCTGCTCCCCTCAGCAGTGTATTTCTGATCTGCCTGTTCTGCTCCCCGCTCTGTCTCTGGTGAACCCTCTCGCCGCCCCATGCCTCTGGCCTGTACCCCAACTTGTATATATATAAAAAAAAAAGAAAAGAAAAGAAAAAGCCTCCAGGGATAACAGAGGCGCCAGAGAAAAGGGCAGCAAATTCCAAGGGCTAATAAGACATTCCCGAACAAGGACACTAAGATAAGGGCTGGGGCACAAGATTTAATTCTGGGCATAGAGACATTAAGACAGAGTGAGTGGGACCACCAAGACCTAACCAATCACAAAGAGACTGATGGGGCTTTAGCATAGTTAGGGAAAGAGGGCAGATGTCTCCTGAGGCACGACTCCACTGCATTTCCTTGCCCCTCCCTGGCCTGGTTCCACAGGCCTGGGAGTCCCACTTTGTTTCTGTTCTTTTTCTCCTTAATAAACTTTTCCTTATGTCTATTTCTCTAAACGAATTTGCCTCCTTTCACTTGCTTGCCTGAGAGTCAGCAAAGTTCCGGCTGCGGCTCCCTGAAGTTCCTGCTGTGGCTTCCTGAGACAGCAACCCGTGATGGTCTAGTAGGACTCCACGTGGCAGCGAGGACTCAGCGAGGACTCAGCGCTGCCACTGCAGCCTGGGATCACTTCCTGGCTGGGGAACTAGACCCAAAAACCTGAAATTATGGTAACAAATCAACTGATGGTTTTTGTAGATATCCATTCATATGTTGAGGAAATCCCATTTCCTTGACTCAAGGTATAAGGATTTCTGAGAAAAAGAACTGACATCTGTTGGGTTCTGTAAGATAGAACAGGAACAAAGAGGAAGCTAAAGGAAGACTGATTTTGGCTCAGAAAAGGAAGTCTATGACTCCAATCCTACCCTTGTAGCATAAAATTTGTCATAACACACCTGGTATCCCAACTTATTGTCATGGGGAAGTGGAGCCCTTTCTTCTCGCTTAGTCCATCTTCTACTCCTTGCCTCATTTCCTTCCTCTGCCACATTTTTCAGCCTTCTCTTTGTCGGCACAACTTGCTCAATCCTTGAGTCACAGTTGTTCTGCCCATTCCCAATTTTGAAAGCCTGAATCCTGCCCTTAAGCTGCTAGGTACTGCCAGATTAAAACAAACAAAACCTCACATGACTTTTCAATTGGAGCCATGACATATATTTTAACCTCATTAGGCAAATCTTTTTATTTGTTCCTAGTGAAGTAAAATGCACATCAGTTTTCTCATTTAACCCATTTAACCCAAGACAGCCTGCTCCTCTCATTCTTTCAATCAATTCTTTAGTAAAGGTTTATGGAGCACCTGTAAAGTACTGGGCACAGTCTTAGAGACTAAAGATCCAGAACTGAACAAGATTAACAATTTTTGCTTTCATGGAACTTTCAACACAATATTAAAGAAACAATGTGATAAAAAATTAAAAAAGTAATTTCTAATTGAGATTAGTGCTGTGAAGAAAGTAACTGTTGAGATCAGAATGATGTGGCCGGAGGGGCTCCATCAGATAGGGTGATGATATATGAGTTGACTCCTGAACTATGAGAAGACGCCTGACATATGAAGATCTGCATTTAGAGCTTCAATTTCATAGATATTGCACAAACTCCTATTAAACAATTACCCACCGGCATCTTGGCCCAGGTACAATGCCTTCCAGTCTAGGACGATAAATTAACTGTTTTTATACTTACACTAAATCCAACCCCTACACTGGTGAATTAGGTTCTAGTCCTTTTACCTACTTAATGATATTCTTCCAGCAGGACTCCCTTCTCTCTCTGGAATCATCAGTCCCCCTCTTTATTATTTTTTTTAAAGATTATTTATGCATACAAGAACTAGGGTGTAGACCAGAGGTGTGGGGTGAGAGGATTCACCAGAGACAGAATGGGGAGCAGAACAGGTGGATCTACTGAAATACACTGCTGAGGGGAGCAGCAGGTCAGACAGGAAGGGTCTTCTGTGCCATGTGGGTCAGCTCCGTGGCTGAGGATCAAACTCATGCTGCAGTGACTGCTGATAGATTGATAGCGCTGAGACATTAATCCCTGCGCCACCAGGGAGGCTCCATTTCCCCCTCTCTTGGATTATTGCTATTGCTTACAACTATGCTTTCTCTCTCATCTTAAGAACCCATGAACATAGCCCACGTCGCTGCCTTTGGCCGAGGGGCAGGTCCTGGTGCTTGATGGCTAAGGCCATTTCCTGAGCTGCCTTGCAGCTGTTGTGATAAAGCAAGTGCTGCTGGACCAGAAGGAGATGGTAGAGTGCTGTGAGGGCATCAACATTTCTGGCAGTTTCTACAGAAAAGAATTTGAAGCACCTGACTTTCTTCAATTGTGGATGAGCACTAACCCATCCTGTGTCTCCTACCGCTTCTGGGCCCCCAGTAGTCTCTTCTGGCAGGCAAACAATGCAAGGCATACTACCCTATAATACCAAGTTGAACCCTTACCTTACACTTTAAACAAAAATTAAGTCAAACTGATCAAATAGCTAAAATTATAAAACTATTTGAAGAAAACATAGAGTAAAACCTTCATAACACTGGATTGTAATGATTTCTTAGATGTGACATCACAGGCAACAAAAGATAGATAAAGGAACTTAATGAAAATCTAAAAATCTGTGCATCAAAAGTCACTGTCAGAGGGAAAAGACAATGTACAGAATGGGACAAAATATTTACAAATCATGTATCTGATAAAGGGTTAATATCCAGGACATATGAAGACCTTATACAACTGAACAACAAAACTCAGACTTAAAAATGAGCAAAAAACTTGCATGGACATTTCCCCAAAGAAGACAAGTAGTCAATAGGCACATGAAAAGATACTCAACACCCTTAATCATTAGGGAGATACAAATCAAAGCTGCAATTACATACCATTTTTCATCCATTTAGGATTGTCTACCTTAAAAAAAACAAAAATATAAAATAACAAGTGTTGTGAGGATGTGTAGAAATTGGAACCCTTGTGCATGGTTCATGGAACTTCTTAAAAAAAAAAAAAGAATTGCCATATTACCTACCGACTCTACTTCTGGATATATGCCCTTCCCCCAAAATGAAAACAGGACTTGAAGACATTCCTACATCCAAGTTCACTGTGACATTATTCATAAAAGTCAAAAGGTAGAAGCAACCCAAATATACACCGACAGATGAATGGATAAGCAAGGCGAGACACATATGTACAATGGGATGTTATTCAACTCAAAAAGAAAATTCTGACACACACTACTGCATGAATGAAACTGGACCATATCGTGCTAATGATATAAACCTCTCATAAAAAGGCAGATACCAGTATGATTCCAGTTATATAAGGTACCTAGAGTAATCAAATTCATAGAAAAGCAGATGCTGGTTGTCAAAGTCTGTCAGGGAGGGGAAAAGGACGTTGTGGTTTAATGGGTACAGAATGCAGGGTTTTAATTTTGCAAGGTGAAAAGACTTCTGAAGAGGAATGAGGGCAATGAATACACAACATATGAATGTACTTAATACTGCTTAAAATTGGTTAAATGGTTAAGATTGTAAATGTTCTATTAAGTATTTTTAACACTGTTTAAAATTTAGAAAAAAGAAAGTAAAAGGCACTCTCTTGACCTCACTTCCCCATTTTCTTGTTCTTTTGAAGCAAAACTCCTGGAAAGAGGTATCCACACTTGCTTTAAATTATTCCTCTCCTCCAATCTCTTCAAAATACTTCAATTAGACTGTTGTTCAAAATCTATCCGTTACTCTCCATTTCAGTGAGTGACAAAGCTCTCCAGTGGCCTCTATGCCTTAAAACATTGAGGACCCTCATCCGGTCTGTGTCATCGCCTACAGCTCCCAGTGCCCGCAGTGTGCTTCCACCATGTAAATGCAGAGCCCACTGTCCTACTTCTCTAATCTTTGCTCAAAGTCACCTTCTCCACTAGGTGTATTCTACCCCCCAAATATAAAAATACAATCTCTCGGGGGCCTCCCTGGTGGCACAGGGGTTAAAGTCTCAGTGCTATCAAACTATTGCCAGCCACTGCAGCACGAGTTGTTTTATCCAAAGAATGTGAAAACACTAATATAAAAACAATTTATGCACCCCTATGTTTGTAGCAGCATTATTCACAATAGCCAAGACAAGGAATCAATGTAAATAGCTTTCGACGGACAACTGGATAAAGAAATTGTGGTATATATACTCAATGAAATACTACTCAGCTATTAGGAAAGATGAAATAGTGACTTTTGGGACAATCTGGTTAGATCTTCAGACAATTAAGTGAACTAAGTCAGAAAGTGAAAGGTAGTTGCCAGATGCATTCGTTCAATTGTGGAATATAGCCAAAGAAAACAAACTGCAAAAACATAACAAAATAATAATTATAAACTCTGGTTACCAGAGAGAGGTGGGGAAGGGGAGGGGATAAAGGGATTTACTTTACAGTGTACTGGCACTGGTGTTTTGGAGGAGGGTGACTGAAGCAGATGCAGATGTTGAGATGTGCAGTTGTCCTCCCCAAATTATATTGGTAAATGAATGATAGATCAGTAAACTTCGATTTAAGAGAGGGTTTGCTTTGAAATTGTGTGACTTCTTTATCTATATCTGTGTGGACACTGGGAAGGGGAGGCAGGCCAGAAGTGCTTATAGCCTCCTTCCCCTCCTCCCCCAGGTCCTCTGTGAAGCAGAAGCTCTCTGCTCTCTGCATGGAGCTCTCTGGTATGTGGTTGCCTCCTCAATGTAAAGAAGAAGGGGCTTTTAGAAGAAACATCTCTTGATTGATGTCCGGGTCTCAGAGATAATGTTGTTCAGAGGGCACATCCTGTTGATTGCTTTGGGAGGAGTCTTAGAAGCTGTGAATGATTAAGACCAATGTTACTGTAAACCAAGCACCAGCTTGAAACAATTAGGCACACAGAAACTAACTGATCAGTTAATGATCTGAAGATCTGATCATGAGATCTCCGGTTCAGGGACAGACTGTTGAATGACGTCTTCCCTATTTGATGACACTGAAAATCAGTGTGTGTGAGAGGGGCTTTACATAGGCGAGGAACTCTGAAATTGTGAAACTCAGAGATTGTATAGGACAGGGTGGCATAGCTGTTCTCCTCCCTGGGAGGTTGTGGGGGAGGAGGACACGCTCATGGCTGTAGGTGGTATTACCTTTGAAAGAAAGGAGCTGCCTCTTGGATAATGCACCAGAGAGGAGACAGTCACCTCAGGCCTGTTTACCATTCAAACATCCTTTAGCACAGTGCCATTAATCTGCTCTGGAAGTCTCAATTGCACAGAATTCCATTGTTTCTCCACACAACCCCAGAGAGGCAGTTTCCCTGCCCCTTGTGCCACTGCAGTTCTTTTTTTTTTTTTAAGACATGGTTTTAAGAGTTAGGATAAAGTCTAAGTTTAATGGATTCCCCATTCAGCACTCTGCCCAGCACCTACCAGACACCCAGTAAATAACTGTTGAATGAACAACACGGATGTTAAATTCACTTTTATTTGCTTATGCATATAAGAACTGGGGTGTAGGCTAGGGGCTCAGGAGGTGAGAGGATTCACCAGAGGCAGATAGAACAGGTGGGGGAGACAGCGTTAGATCTATTGAAATACACTGCTGAGGGGAGCAGCAGGCTAGACAGAAGAGGTCTGCTGTGCCATGTGGGTCAGCTCCCTGGAACTCCTGCCGCAGTGGCTGGTTGTCTTAATAGCGCTGAGACTTTAATCCCTGCGCCACCAAGGAGGCCCTCGTTTAACATTTTAATAAAGATGGGGCAAAAGTTTCGTTCGTTGGTTGGTTGAGACATCCTGACGCGGCTCCTTCGGAGCCAGAACACTCCGAGTCAATTCAGTCTTCTTCACTGGGCCTTAGGCGAAGCCCCTCGCCGCTGGAAGCAGGGCCAGCGTTCCTGACATCCCCAGGGTCAGGGCAGAACGCGCACAGGCTGAGACCGTGGCAGAGTTCGTCGGGTCTTCTTGGTGCAAGAGAGCTTCGGGATCCAGAAAGGGATTCCCTTCCAGTATCAGGTTACTCACCTTGGGCAGTTCGTCCGGGCGTGGCGCCCTGCTCAGTTTATTGCAGCTGAGATCTAGCACGCTGAGCTGGGTCGGCAGTCCCTTGGGCACCTGCTCCAACCCGGAGAAGGAAAGGTTGAGAGCGTTCAGAGTGCTGGGCCAGACGCACCCGGGAGCGGCCGAGACGGTGGTCCGCAGTGCGTTGTGGCTGAGGTCTAGGCGGTGGGGTTGCACACCCGCCGCCGCTAGCGCAGCGCACACACCGCTGGGCGTCTCCATACCCGCGCTGCGCAGCGCTAGATCCCGGAGGGCCGGGAACTTGTGCGGACACAAAGTCTCAATTAGTCTTCGTTCCCCCAGTCCGGGATTGTCAGACAGATCTAGGTTGGTGAGGGTCGGGAAGGCGTGGAGCTGTGCGCAGGAAAAGGCAAGCGGGTGTGATTGTGCAATGCGCAGTACCTTGAGGCCAGGCTTGAGCAACTGCTGCAGGTGCGTGAGCCAGGCTCCCCCTGTTGCCCACGACACGTTACGGAAACGGAGGGTGGAGAGCGCTGGCCCCCTGGCTTCCAGAGGCAGTGGTGTCAGGATGCCGGTGACCTCCAGGTCCTCGAGCGTCAGTTCCTGGAGACGGGAGTACCCGAGCGCACTCAGGACCCTGACCAGGAGCTGACCAGGAACCCGTGCGGCGCCCACTGTGAGCCGCCTCAAGCGCAGAGCCTTCACCACGTCAGCGTACTGCTTTGGGTCGGTGTTGGCGTGCTTCAGGAATTCTTCCAGGTCGCGGCCGCCGCCACGGATCTCCACCTCCGCGGCAGCTATACATTGGACAGCGCTGGACCAGTTGGGCTGTGGATCCGTGAAGTTGCAGAAGCAGCGGACATCCTCATCATCTATCTCGCAGGGCTCTGGTGTGGCCTCAGAGGCGTGCAGCAGCGGAGGCGGCAGCAGCAGCAGCAGCAGCAGCAAGCAGAGCCCAGGCACCTGGGGAGAGAGCGGAGGTCAGGTTGGCCCCAGCCTGCCTTTGGCGTTCTTCTCCTAACTTCCTGAGGCCCCAAGACCATACACTCACCATGATCGATAAGTCCTCAGCCCCTCTGCTTCCAGGTGGGCTCTGGGAAGTTAGTTAGGTTTGGCTTCTTTTCTGCACAGCAGATCTCCCTGGCTTCCAGGTTCACACAAGTGTCTGACCCTTTGGCAGCTTCTGAGAGTTTATGTAAACATGGAATGTCACTCTGTTGCCTGCTCTGTGAATTCTGGTCACTGCCCACTTCTCTTCCCCTTTCACTACTTTTCTGGGAAATTTTGCAATGAAGCATGTTGTCGAGAGGGAAGGGTAACAGGAAGGATGCCTGGGCCCTCCAGGGCCCTCTGCCCTAGGCAGTGCCCTGATGACGCAGGCACTTCAGGCTGGTCTCTGGTGAGTGTGAGTAAAAGAATAGTTCCAGTGCCTCAGGCCAAGCCCCTGCACTGCCCTCCTACATCTCTTGCACTCAACCCTGGTAGTTGCCTTGACTTTCCCCCAGTTCTTGGTAGTTATTATTAACCTGCCACCACCCAAGTCCTGAATAACCTCAGGTATTTAAGTGATATTCTGTGGGAAAGAGTGCAAACTTCATCTACCTTCCTAGTGCTACATTTATATTCAAGGGAAGGAAGTTGGTCTGAAAAACAACTCCCCTTCCTTTTTTTCCTTTAATTTTTGCTGACTTGTTTGTTATTTAAATTTATTAAGAAATTAATAGCTTTCTTAAAAATAGAAGTGTTTTGGGCCTTCATGGTGGTGCAATGGGTTAAGGGCAGCACTGTGGAACTGTCGGCAGCTGTTGTGCAAGTTGGATGTCAGACTGGGGAGATTTCCACATGGCGCAGCAGACCTCTCCTGCCTCGCCTGCTGCTTCCCTCAGCAGAATATTTCCGGTCGATCTGCCTGTTCTGTTCCCCACTCTGTCTCTGGTGAACCCTCTCACTGCCCCACACGTCTGACCTGCACCCCAGCTTGTATGCATAAAAAAAAAATCAATCTTTAAAAAAAATAGAAGTGTTTAACACAGGCATGTTGACCAAGTTTCTCCAACTCTCACGGTTTCCATTTCTCATGCTTCACTTGAGAAGCAAGATATTTCTAAGTCAGTCTTCCCACTTGTGTTGTGGCAGAAATTCCTGTAAGGAAACCCCAAAGGCACTCAGAGAGGAGGAGGGAAGATCTTTATTAATTCCTGGCCAGCTAAGAGGAGATCCTTCTCTAAAGTCTGAGTCCAGACAATTCAGTCACAAGGTATTTATTGTTTTAGTAGGAGGGCAAGAGAGTGTGTCTTTTAAGCGCACAGGTAAGAACCCAGACAGGCACCCCACGGGGTTACCCTGTAACAGGAGTGCAGTACCTGCAACTTGGTAGGAGTCTATTTGCAACTTAAAGCCAGCAGGGAGTATAGGAGTAAGAGTCTGTTATCTGGAAAAGCAGAGTCAGGCAGCCTTTGCAGTCTTATCACTATTTCTTGAAACTTTTTAGTCTACTTTGAAGCTTTGTCTCAGCACAACTTTAGCTAATTAACAGATCAGCCTGACTCTTCCGCTTTACCTGCACTTGCTGTGTCCTAGGAAGGAAGGACTGGACCCAGGACAATTTCTGTAGTAACATCTGTTTGTCAAGGGAAAAAAAAAAGCAAATGCCCCAGAGGGTGAAGAAGGAGTTAAGCTTTTATAGCAGACCTCACAGTGTTGCATTTCTGGGTTTCTGGAGAAAGAACAACATGAGAAACATTTGAGTTTTCACTTCCCCTATTTTCCAGAAGTTGCTACTTCTGTTCACAATCCAAACAATGTGACTTCATCAGATCACACTGCCCTCCTGTGTGTCCTCTTGGGCATGCTCCATCCCTGAGGGTCCAGATGTGAGTATAGCTCAGTGTTAAATACACTGACTTTGCAGTCAAATAACCAGACATGGAATCCCAGTTCTTTCCCTGGGGTCATGAGACACAGGCATGTCTCTAAGCTTCTGTTTCTGGGCTCCTGCTTTATAAAATGGAGATATTAATAGTGCCCATCTCTGACTGTAATTGTGGTGTTATCTTCTTCCCCAGAGGCTATTATGCATCCAGAAGACTCAGGCCACTGAAGCTCTGTCTGGCTCCTCAGCTAATCCCATTATAACGGTGGTTCCCAGGAAAAGGGGAGGTTCCAGGTTCCCTGCCCCATCCAAGGAAGCATGGAGATGAGCAGAAAGGAGGGGAAGCTAGAGAGGAAACTGAAAAGGAAGGTAGAAGGATGGAGGGCAAGGAGACCTGCAGGATGCACATGGAGCAGAGACACATGTGAAGAACCTGCACTTGCTTCTCAGCCTTGGACTTGTACGAGGGACTTGGGGGACATGGAAGAAAACACTTGAAACAGATGTGGCTGAAAGAGGTTAACAATGGCAACACTTATCTTGACTTTGCTGTTTTCCTTCCAGACTGGTCTAGGCCATTCTGCCCCTTTCCCATAGATCCCATAGGTCCCTAAGGCATCAGAAGGTGCCTTAGACTTGTGGCAGGCTTTTGGGCCTCAGTGGTCCTGTTTTTGGCCAACACTGTTTGTGCATTTGTCCATGAGGGGATGGGGAACTTTGGGTTACTTGATATAAAAACTTTATTTTTTTTCTTGTCTTTATTGCACACTGATTGTATTAAACTTTCTTTCCATTAAAGGTCTTACACACTAGAGTATGTTTTGTCTTGATGCGGCAGATGGCAGAATGTATTTAGAGCAGGTATGTTTGAGGGTTCTGGGGTGCCCCTCTCCCAGCCCAGTAACACCATCACTGTCAGGCAGGTACTCTGACTGAGGCATCCAGCCTAAGAGGGCAATGGTACAAAGCTCTGAGATGCTGACTGTATTGCAGAAAGCTCTGGGATGCTGACTGTATTGCATTTTAGGCAGCTGTAACTGTCTGAGCAGACACTCTGGGAAGAATATAGCATTTGCCCAGGCACTTGAATGTATTACCTTTTCCACAAAGAAGATGTGAGTCAGCTTGTCAAGGGAAAAAAGGGCTAAGACACAGGCCTTATTCCCATTCATGACCTGATACATAGCAGTTGCTCAATAAATGACTCTCCCAGAGCTGGCTGGATACTGGGCCCCCAGAGAAGATATGGAGGACAAGATGATGGCCTGCAGATATTTAACTAAATGTTTTATAGAAGAGATTGAAGACTTCATTGACTGATTTAAAAGGGAAGAATTAAGTTCTAGAATCCTTCCTTTTGTTACAAGGCAGGGTGAGGGGCACCCCAGAATGCCCAAATCTGCCTATTCTAAATAGGTCCTGCCATTCGCTGCATCAAGACAAAGCCTGCTCTAGTGCATAAGACCTTTAATGAAAAGGAACTTTAATACAATTAGTGGGCAATAAAGACAACAGAAGGGAAAAAGATAAAATGGTTTCCAAATGAAGCACCCAAAGTTCCCCATCCTCTCATGGACAAATGCACAGACAGTGTTGGCCAAAAACAGAACTGCTGAGACCCAAAAACTTACCACATGTCTAAGGCACCTTCTGATGGGGACCCACAGGAAAGAGCAGAAGGGCAAAGACAAGTCTGGAAGGAAAAGAGCAAAATTAAGATCACGATAACCATTGCCATTGTTAACCTTCCCATGAGTATCTCACCCATGTCTCTTTCAAGTGTCTCCTTTCATGTCCCTCAAGTCCCTGGTACAAGTCCAAGGCTGAGAAGCAAGTGCAGATTCTCATGTGTCTCTGCTCCATGTGCCTCCTCCGGGTCTTCTTGCTCTCCATCCTTCTTCCTTCTCCCAGTCTCCTCTCCAGCTTCCCCTCCTCCCTGCTCAGCTCTACCCTTCCTTGGATGGGACCTGGAACCTCCCCTTCCCTGGGGACTACCTGTTACTCTGTGACTTGTAAAGTCCGCTATGATCTAACTTTTACCTACCTTTCACCCTATCAATGTACTCAGCTTATCCACTGTGCCCTTTTCCCTGTCCCCTTTTCAGTTCCTAGAGTAAAACACCAGGCTCTTTCCTGTATCATTTGCTACAACTAAAGTGGGTCACTTTTGCTATTCTGTCTTGGCAGCCTGTTTGCAGATCTCAATCATACTGTCTAATTGTTTGTTTGCTTATTTATTATTGTTCTCCAACAAGATTTTAAACCTTTTTTCTGAATTTGTTCTTACTTGTGCATTTACCTAAGTGATAGCTTTCTAAAAATTAGAGACCTCCAATAAAAATTCTTAAATGCTGTTGATGGGGGTTAAGAGTAGAAAATTTGGAAAGGAGACACCACAACAAGACCTGAAACCTGGCTCACTCAGGCCAAAAGCTGGAAGGGGGGGTAGAAGTGATTAACTTAGTTGTTAAACCAGCTATAGAAATGAAAAACCTGGGGCCTCCCTGGTGGCACAAAGGGTTAAGTCTCAGCACTATGAAACTATTAGCAGCTGCTGTAGCATAAATTAGATCCCCAGCCAGGGAGCTTCCAGCAGACCTCTCCTGCCTTGCCCGCTGTTCCCCTCAGCAGTGTATTTCAGTAGATCTGCCTGTTCTGCTCCCCACTCTGTCTCTGGTGAATCCTCTCACCCCCCACACCTCTGGCCTACACCCCAGCTCTTGTATAAATAAATAAATCTTAAAAAAGAAAAAGAAATGAAAAATGCTTAGGTGCCACCTGCTGTGGCAAGAATCAGGAGGCACAGGCCAGAGGTGGAGGGATATGGAGATTGAGGATCACTGTAGAGAATCACTGTTCCTTGCAAATCAACCTAGTCACACCCTAGAAGTAAGTAATTCAACAAAGATTATCTCCACAATGGAGTGAACCCTTCCCAAAGAGAACCTATATCAGTGCAATCTCTGCACTGGCAAGGGGCAGCAGCCCTTCTGCCCACCTATGACTATGCGGGTACTTCACTTTACGGACCTTCTCCCTTTGCAAAGGGCCAGAGGCAGCTCTCCCAAGGCTACCCTCCTGTGACTCCGCAAGCCTCTCTTTTAGCAAACCTATCTCTTTTGGGGCAGCTCTTTCCTGCCCTCTTGTGTTTGTGCAAGAGTCCTTTACTTTACTTTCCCATTTTATAATAAACCTGCCCTTTTGGATATAACTAATGCTTCTGTCTCGTGGAGAAACTCGCCGAGTGCCACTGAAAGGGGTGCTCTGGTGAGGCTTTTCCTGGCGTTAACCCAAGGACCTGCCTCTCCAGACCAACTTCACTATGAGGGACTCTACTCTCTGGGAACTGTGAAGGGATTTGGGAAGAGACTCCAGACAATTATACTAGAAATTAAGGACAAATGTGAAAAGGGTTATGAAGGGAAAGTGTATGTGCTACACACTCTCATAACAGGGTACTGGTCCTGTACTTCTGAGCAGGGGACACTGGAGTAGAGATCTTGAGTAGTGTTAAATAAGGGAACGATGCTGGTTGAGAGAGGGGGTTTACCAAGACGGGGCTTAAGAGGAAGGTCTGTGTAAAACCTGGTGGGGGTGGGGAAGAGGAAAAGACCTGGTCTTGTTTGAATATGGAAGAAAAGTTCCCAGGAGAGATGAATAGGTGGCACCCTTACAGTGAGACAGAGTTTATAGGGATTACACGACGTAGGCCTTACTTGATCACCATTCAGATTTTGAGGGTAATGAACATGGTATTTTACTAATCACTGATTCCCGAATATCTAGTATTGGTCTACTCATCATTTGGTGGAAGAATTACTTTATCCAAATGATGTGACTCATTTTTATGCAGAACAGTGAATCAGTTATATCTCGTTCTTTTTCCTCACGTGTAAAATGAGCATAATTGCCATTATAGCAAACATTCAGTGAGGAAATGCACATCCAGCTTTTAGCCTATGCTCAGCATGGAAGCCGTATTTTTGGTGGATGGGAGTCCATTTCTTTCCAGACTTCGGGTAATTTTGAAAGTTCATGTAGTGTGTGGGGAGGTTGGTGGCAACGTCTTGTTTGTTGTGTAGACGGTGTCGTTATTAGCCTGGGGAGGCCGGATAGGTGTGTATTTCCTAGAGTTGGGAAGGACAGAAGTCTGAGCCGGCCACAAGGCCTTGGTTCCAACAACCTACCACAAGCCGGCGCCTGCCGCCCCCTATTCGCCCCTCCCCTCCCTAGTTACGCCCCTCCCTCTCTTAGCCACGCCCACACCCCGCCTCCTCCCGCCTACTCTGGCATCCTGCTCTGCGGCTGCGCGGTTGGTTCTATCTTTCCCTAGTCTGGAGACCGTGTTCTCCATGTCCGGCTCACTACAAATTCCCGCCAGCTCTCTTATGTGGAACAGACGGCAGGGCCTCCTCAGGCCGTTAGGCTACGGAGTGGAGGAACTACGGCGCCGCCGGCGAGAGCGGGAGGCAGGTGCGGGCAGGCGAGGGACCACTAAAGAATGGGGGTATGGCGGTCGGAGATAGGGTGAGGAGGCTTCTGGGTTGGAAACCGGGGTTCTGGGCCCTAGGTACCCCTCCCACGCACAGCCGACTCCTTTGCCACTAGCACTGCGAAAGGCGCGGAGGGAGCAGCAGCTGGTCAGCAAGAGGTTGCTGAGAGATGACGTCCTGGAGGAAGCTGAAGGGGAATGTATGACAGTGATCGTCGGAGAAGCAGAGGTGAGGGGGCAGAGGGCTTAGTGAGCTCGACGCCAAATTCCTTCCGGCCCCCAAACCTGAACGCTGTCCCTTCACCAGATTCGCCCATCCAGTGGGCGGAACCAGAAAAAGGGGAGCATCCTCGTGACCGTCCCTTATCTCCACATTAATGCAATTAAGGCCACGCTGCCCTCGCCCCTCTCTCCTTTTTTAACTTCCTAAAGAGCTTTGGGGTCCTTATTTGCCTCATCATAGCAGCTACCACCACCCTTTTCTGTACTTAAAGAATCCTCCTGACAGGTCATTTGCTTCTCTCTTTCAAGTCCATTCTCCACATGTTATTCATGTGCACTTTTTAAAAACACACAGGGCCCAAAATCCTTCCTGTGACTTTAAAGTTCACTGTGTTCTAACCTCTGCCTACTTTCCAACTGAAGAACCATACTGTCCCCTCTTCAGTTCCTGGAGTAATATACCAGGCTCTTTCCTTTCTCAAGTGGGTTCCTTTTAGCATTCTGCCTTGGCTAAAATATTAATCTTACTGTCTAGTTGTTTATTTTTTATTATTTTCCAACTAGACCTTAAATCCACAAGAACCTGGGCCCTATCAATATTTGTCATCATTGAAAACCCTGATCCCTGTACAGTGTCTGGCATATAGATATTCAGTATTTATTGAATAAGTGACAAATAATTGGCTTTTGCTCATTTATTAATTCAGCAAGCATTGAGCACCCCGTTTGTATTGTTTATGTTTAATACATAGTTTGCAAAGTACTAAGTTGTACTATTTAATCATTGTGTGACTATTTAATGTCAAGACACCATTTGGGTGCTGAGGTACTCAGGTAGTCCCTTTCTTTGAAGTGCTCACATCCCAGGGAAGGAGACAGATGTGCTACCATGTGTCATGAAGGAACCACGAGACACAAATGAACACCTCTAAGTCTGTCAAAGGAGGACAGAAGGGACTAACTGCCCAGAGGCAGTGTAACAGGAACAGAAATCTGAGGGGAGTGGGGGACCTTGAAAGAGTATCCTAAACAGAAGAAATAAGTTGTGCAAAAGCTTGAAAGCATTAAAAAACCAAATCATGTTATGTTGGGTTTGTTGGACTTCAAGTTGTGTGGGGAGCACTGAAGAGGTAGGTTATACCAGACTGAGAGGTTTAAATGTCATTCTTGAAATAACCCTGTAAGAAGGCAGGGTAGATACAGTTAGTCCCATTTTACAGGTGAGCAACTGAGGTTCAGGTCTCTTGTAAATGGCACGACTTGTATTACAACCCAGCTCAGACTCCCTCTGCGGTAAGGTTGGCACTTATTGGCTATGTTTAAGTGTGAATGACAGGTTCTAAGAATGGTGCCATATATATTTTTTAAAGATTTGTTTATGTAGACAAGCTGGGGTGTAGGCCAGAGGTGCAGGGGGTGAGAGGATTCACCAGAGACAGAGTGGGGAGCAGAACAGGCAGATCGACCGAAGTACACTGCTGAGGGGAGGAGCGTGTGAGGCAGGAGAGATCTGCTGCGCCTTGGGGGAAGCTCCCTGCGTGGGTATCGAACTTTTGCTGCAGTGGCTCTGGATAGCTTCGCGTTGCTGCGCTTAACCCATTGCGCCACCAGGGAGGCCTGAATGGTGCCATATTGAAGGACTCACAGGTGAAGTGGGCAGAGTGGGACTGAGATTGCTCTCTGGAAACTCTGTTGCCATCTCCTCCCTGCCCTGAACTTCAGATTCAGCGGTTTCTGCAGCTAGCCCAGCGGGGGACTGAGGGAAAGGAGAGAGAAGGGGCTCTGGTCAGCCTTCGTCGTGGTTTGCAGCACCCTGAGACACAGAAGACCTTCATCAGGTCAGTGTGGGTGGTATGAGCGGGCGGTTGGGGTTTTGAGCAGGAGTGTGGAAGGGCCACAGGCTGAACAGGACGGGTGCTCACTTCTTTAGACTGGAGGGAAGCATGCGGACCCTGGTCGGGCTCCTGACTAGCAACCACGCCCTGTTGCAGCTTGAGGCGGCTCGGTGCCTCCATGAGCTCTCTCACTCAGAGCAGCCTGCAGTGGCTGAGGCTTGCCTGCCGGCCACTTCCTACCTTCTCACCTACCTCTCTGGTCACAGCTCAGACTTCATAGTAAGTGTTTTCCCTTCTTACCTTGTTCTTGGCTTGGATTTAAAGATTGTGCTTTGGGTCCAGTTTGAGCTAGCAGGTTGGGGGAGAAAGGTAAGGAGTTCCCCTGCTGCCCACAGCCATACATATGCCCATAACATCCCACTCCTTTATGCCCAACCTCTAGGACAGGGTTGTCCCATCCTCCCTACCCTGGCATGAAGGGCCAAGCCTAATGCTTTTGTTTGTCCATCCTCAGGAGCTCTGTTTGTATACACTGGGTAATCTGATCGTGGAGAGTGAGACTGTAAGGAAGCAACTCTTGCCACAGGGCATTGTTCCAGCCTTGGCCGCCTGCATCCAGGTGAGTAGCTGCCTTTTAGCCCTGGGCAACCCTTCTAGCCTCATACCTGCTCCCCACCCCACTTTGGTAGATAACTCCAGCCCCTGCCCTGTGCCAGAGGGTTGAGCCTCAAGAAATCTTATGACCCAGCTTCTGGTGTCAGATCCCTACACCATCTACTTCTAGTCCCCCCACCTGCCTGTGCTGGAAGCCCTTGGATACGCCTTGTCCCAGCTTCTGCAGGCAAAGGAAGCGCCAGAGAAGATCATCCCGTAAGTAAAGTTGTGCCTCCACATGTGCAGGTGGGGGTGGCCCATTTGACAGGGTAGCTCTTGAATGCCTAAACAAGCCTGGTTTCCAGAGCCGTTGCATTTTAACTCCACGTGTCATGCTTGGAGGTTGGACCCTGCCACCTGCTCCTAGGGTTGGGAAAGACAGGTATCTTGCCTTCGTGGTTCCTACTCACAGCTCTGCTTCTGCTGGCAGCTCTGTTCTGAGCTCCACTCTCCCCCAGCACATGCTGCAGCTGTTGCAACCTGGTCCAAAGCTGAACCCTGGGGTCGCTGTGGAATTTGCCTGGTGCCTTCACTACATCATCTGCAGGTAACAAGCCAGTTGGGAAAGTGCCGAAGACCTCCCCTCCTGGGGTGCTCTTCCACCAGATGTTTGAACTTAAGTTTATGGGATGACTGTGGTGAATTTTTTCCCTTCCATGGTCCTCTCTTCTTGGAAGCCAGGAAACCTCAGGCTTAATGTCACTTGCTAACTTAAAGGTAGGATTGACTAAGTAGTGACTGCTTGCTTTCTGTCACCCAGTCAGGTCAACAATGCCCTCCTCATCACCCAAGGGGCTCTGTCCACGCTCGGGCTGCTGCTGCTGCACTTGGCCGGGGCTGTCCAGAGAACGGAGGATGCAGGACTGGAGCTGGTAGGCGAAAAGGACAGGTGAAGATCTGGCTTAACCTTTCATACTTTGTTCCTTACATCTGCTCTCAACTTGTCTTTGCAGCTGGTGTGTCCCATACTACGGTGTCTAAGCAATTTGCTGACGGAGGCAGCAGTGGAGGCTGTGGGTGGGCAGATGCAGTTTGGAGATGAGCGTGTTGTGGCAGCCTTATTTATCCTTCTGCAGTTCCTCCTCCAGACACAGCCCAGCCTGCTTCCTGAGGGCCTCTGGCTCCTTAACAACCTCACTGGTATGCCTAGATACTGGGCATATCTCCCCAGGGTTGAGGTGGGTAGGGCTGGGAGAGGGACAGTTTCAGGCCATTTGAGGGACTTCACCCTGACATTTTCCCTTTCAGCAAATAGTCCTAGTTTCTGTACCTCCCTGCTCTCCCTGGATCTGATCGAACCCCTCTTGCAGTTGTTGCCCGTATCTAGCGTGGTGAGCGTGCTGGTAGGTATGGGGATCACTTGAGTGACCAAATGTGTAAATGATGGAACAGGCCTGACCCTTTAGAAGATCCCTTAGCTGAGAGCCGGCAGGTGGGGTGATAGGGTCCCTAAACTGTGGTTAATTACTAACCTTGGGCAAGTCAGTTTCAGCTTTAATTTCCACATTTATAATTGGGAATTGGAACCCCTACAGCAGTTGTGGTTGGGGGAACATGCGTATAAAGGTGCTTGGCAGAGCGCCTGGACATGTGTTCTAGCTATCATTACAGTCTTTGGTTTTCATCCTCTGTGGGGACTGTCTGCAGGTACTCACAGTTCTGTGCAATGTTGCAGAGAAGGGTCCTGCTTACTGCCGGCACCTGTGGCCGGGACCCCTGCTCCCTGCCTTGCTGGGCATGCTAGGCTTCTCGGACACTGAAGTCGTAGGCCAGAGTCTGGAGCTGCTGCATCTACTGTTCCTCTATAGGCCAGAGGTGGGTGTCAGCCCCCCACTGCCACCCCCATCCTGAAGCCTCTGGTCTCACAATGGCCTCTTTTATTGTGTCCTAACTATAGTCACTTCTCTGGGTCTGGCTATCCCATGTGGGCTTTGGCTTAAAACCTCCATCCTCTTGTTGGGAGTATATCCTCTTCCACGAAGAGGGGGGCTAACCCTACGGCTGTGGAAATTAAGTGTTAGAGCACAGGGACCCAGGTATAGATCCTTTTCCCTGCTCTCAGGCTGCCCAGGACTTCTACCAACAGTCAGGGATACAGGTCTTGGAAAAGCATGAGGAGGAGGCACGGCTCCAGGATCGTGTGCGCGCTCTCCGGCAAAGAGCTCTTCAGGGGTGACCTGGCTTCTCGGTGACACTACCTGCAATCCTCATCACCCCCACCCGGGCCTTCCTTGCCATGGAGTCCTATTTGGGGATTTACAGCCATTACGAGGTCTCATGTTCTCTGCCCACACCCAAACCTAACTAGGACCTCTTTCATCCAGCACTGTCCAGCCAGGAAGGCCAGAGGGAACTGTGGCCTACTTCTTCTTGAACCTCCTTTTTATTTTCCTGTCTTTCTTTTACTTTAGCAGCTGGTGGCTTTTGATGGGGCAGAATAAAATTTTATTTTTATAGTAAGCTGCTTTGCCTCAGTGGTTACACAGTATGGGGGCAGAGGGTGGAATGAGAAAAAGAACATCCTGAGACCGTCTCTTACACACAGGCTTTATAAAGAACAGGCAAACACATTTGTCCACACTACACTCAGTCCAGCAGGGTCCAGGCTGTGGGGCTGTTGCTCAGTGGAAGCTTCAGGCTTTGCCACTCATCGCGTTCTCCAGGGCTCTCGTTACCTGATCAGCACTGAAGTTGTTCAAAGAGACATGATTCTCTTGGCCAAATGCTGAGGAGAGAGAAAGGTGACTAAGTATCTACTCAGCCTTGTGGGGGTTACCAAAGTATAACAGGTCTTTGTCTTTAACTTTCAGTCTTGTTAGGATCACAAGGATAGTAAAGAGAAGTGAAAAATTAGAATTTGTATGCCTCAGATTTAACCAGTGGGTCTCCAATCACATTTAGGAAGCACAAGTCCAACTAGAATTTTGGCAGATTCTGGTGACCACAGTGGGAAGGAAGGTGTTTCGGGGGAAGTTTTTAGGAACATGATAAGAATTTATTAACACATTGTATGCGGGAAACGTTTTATGTTGACTGGTAGTAGCAAACTACCCGCAAACAATGTGTTAACTAATGAAAGCAATGCACTCTATGGGCCTATACTGCTGGGTGCCCATTCTGTAGCTCTCATAGTCCATCTAGTATAATACACTGAAATGATTTGAGTACATCCCCTCCTCTAGACTGTTGATTTTTCAAAGAATCTTTTTTAATACTCCAAACAATTAGTGCATGACATACTGCGGATAATCCTCCATTAGAAAACAATCTGCCTAGTGGCCTCCCTGGTGGTGCAACGGGTTAAGTCTCAGCACTATGAAGCTATCCAGAGCCACTGCAGCACGAGTTCGATCCCCGGGCCAGGGAGATTCCCACATGGCGCAGCAGATCTCTCCTGTCTTGCCCACTGCTCCCCTCAGCAGTGTACTTCAGTCGATCTGCCTCTTCTGCTCCCCACTCTGTCTCTGGTGAATCTTCTCACCACCCCACACCTCTGGCCTACACCCCAGCTTGTATGCATAAATAAATAAATCTTTAAAAAAAATAAAAAAGGACTACAAGGCAATGTTACGTAACTGGTCAGGGAATGTTTTTTGAGGAGCAAGCTAGAAGATGAGACCTGAATAATAACAAGGCGTCAGCCATGGAATATGGCAGAAGAGCAATCTAGGAAAATAGAAACAAATGTAATGTCTTAATTGTTATTGCTTAGCTACATAGTCTTCAGTGTTCCACACATTCTTGATTCAGCCTTCTAATGCCTACAATGACAAAGAATCTAACCCCTCATATAATTGATGAAGATTAAATGAGATTGTCAGGAAAGTACTCAACACAGCACCTACCATTTATTACTCAACACAGAGTTACTAGTTTAGGTTTTTATTATTAAACCGCTCACATTCTGGGCCTCCCTGGTGGTGCAGCTGTTGGGCGCTGCGCTGTGGAGCTGTCGGCAGCGGGCAATGCGAATTTGAAGCCCAGCCCGGGAGAATCCTACATGGTGGGCAGATCTCTCCTGCCTCGCCCGTTGCTCCCCTCAGCAGTGTATTGCTGATCTGCCTGTTCTGCTCCCCGCTCTGTCTCTGGTGAACCCTCTCCCCGCCCCACGCTTCTGGCCTGTCCCCCAGCTTGTATGTATAAATAAATAAATCTTAAAAAAAAAAACTGCTCACATTCTACTCTCCATATTCCATGCTTCACATTCTACTACTCAGCACGTCTTAATTTGGAAGGCCCAACACTGAAAGAAACTGACCATGTCTTTTCCTTTATCTGAAGGCTTCTGAATTACAAATAGCAACTCCTGGTACCTACGTAGGGCCGGGTCAGCCTCCACGTAGATGTTGCCAGGAACACAAAACATCCTATAAGCCTGTGATGTAAAGCGGGGAACGAGGTCAACAGAAAGGCCGAACTCCCAGTTCCAGTCTCTCTACAGGAGTTTGCGTGACCTTGGGTCATTCTGTCTCCAACCCTCGTCCCCCAGGGAAGCCCCAAATCCCCAGCCTCCCGCGCTCACCGTAGCGGGCCCAGAGTTTGGGCTGCACATCTGAGCACTCGCGGATTAGAATGGGCAGGTCGGGGTTTGCCTTCTTCAGCTCCACATAGCGTTTCTCGATGAAGTCCCTGCGGGGTCAGAGAGAGCGCGGCTTTGCCGTGTGGACGAGGCCTCGCAAGGGAGGTCGAGGGGATGACCCCGGAGGCGCAAGCCCGCCCACCTCATCACGCCGCGCCTCACCTGACGCCCTGGCTGCTGGGCGAGCGCTGACACAAGTGAATGCGAATCTCACGCAACGCCCGGACCCCTCGACTTCCCGCGGCCGCCGCCATCTCCGCTAGGTTCTAAGCCCCGCCTTCCCCCGGCCTTCCGGCCAAGTTCTCCATTGGAGACGGCTGGGGGTGGGGGTGGGTGGGAGGGGGGCGGCACTAGTCTCCGCGATAGGTTGGCTGGTGTCAGGGGGCGGAGCAAAATTTAGCCAATGCCATAAAAGCAATGCCCGGCGCCAGTCGCGGATTACCCCAGCTTCTCCGCAGCGTGGGTGGGAAGAGCTGCGGAGCGCAAGGCACTGTGGGTTGTTTCCTGAGGTGCATTGTGGGGAGGTTCCTGTCTCTGCTGTGTTGTTGTTGAAGATTCAGTGCTTGCTGGCGTTGGAAGACAGCGGAGAAAATGCCGGAGCGAGATAGTAAGGCTCGAATTATTTGTCCCTTCTTGCCCAAGCATCTATTTTGCCTTCAGAACTTGAACCCGGTGTGACTTGTGACGCTGGGAGCCTGGCGAAGCCGTGGGGCCCCGAGTAAGGCCGGGTCGCTCCACATTCCGTCTCAAAGTCCGCCACAAGTGACGACGGGAGGTTTATATCTTTGAATCTGCTCTCCTTCTCTCCTGCCCTTTAATCGTGGGTTGCTCCAGTACGTCTTTTATCTTCAGATGACATCTTCATATTTTTCATCCCAGTGCCCAGAGCCTCATATCAGGAGGCTCCCGCAACTCCTACTGTTTTCCCACTAAAGCGCTTATTACATTGCATCGTCACTGTCGTTGTTCTTGCCTTTCTTCCTCACTAGACTGTGAGCATTTTGACAGGAAAATACATCTGTATTGTTCACCTCTCTAACTTTTGCACAGGACCGCCATGACACAAAAGAGATAAAGTTAATATCCATCCTTTTTTCTTAGGTGAGCCGTTCTCCAACCCTTTGGCTCCAGATGGCCACGATGTGGACGATCCTCACTCCTTCCACCAGTGAGTGTTTGGATGTAGGACCTTGGGAATGAGTTGGCAGTGAGTAGAATAGGTGTGGTGGTGAAAGGATTTTGTATAGTTTTTTTTCTGTAGAAGAACTGAAGTTTAGGCCGGGGTGGGGGTGATGTGTAAGTGAGAGGGTTCACCAGAGACAGAGTGGGGAGCAGAACAGGTGGATCTACTGAAATACACTGCTAAGGTGAGCCACGGTTGAGACAGGAGAGGTCTGCTGTGCCTTATGTGGGTAGCTGGCGATCGAACTGAGGCCACAGAGGTGATAGTGCTGAGACTTAACCCCTGGGCCACCAGGGAAGCCTGGTTTTTATTATTTTCAAAGCTGTAATTGAACCTGCTTTACAGGCCTTATACATACATGCCAGTAACTCATCAGGCTAAATGTATGTGAATAGAGTTGCAGGGTCTTAGGATATACCACTTAAATTTTGATAAATACTGCCAATTTGCCTTATGCAGTGGCTATTCAGATTTATATTCTCATCAATAGAATGAAAGTATTCACTTCCCAAATTCTTCTTACACTTGATTTCTCAAGCTGTAATTGTTAATACTCTGGTGCATTAAAGGTAGTATATCTGTTTTAATTTGTGTTTTCCTGACTTTTAGTAATCACGTTTTTTATATATTCATTTCCTAATTAATATTGGGTACTATTTTTTTTAAAAAATATTTTCCTTTTAGATCAAAACTTACCAATGAAGACTTCAGGAAGCTTCTCATGACCCCACGGGCTGCGCCTACCTCTGCACCACCCTCTAAGTCACGTCACCATGAGTAAGTTCTGGGGAGATTCCACTTGTTAACCATCTCACAGAAAATCTGCTCAACTAGGTGTCTTAGAAACTGGATGGTTAATTCTTTTTTGAAGGCTGTAGTTCTGATTTTTCCTCTGGAAAAATTTCTGGAGATTAGAGCACCAATGAAGAATGTGATACCCTATAGTTTCTCTTTTTCTCAAAATATGTGGACAACTTGTATTAGAGTTACTGCTGTTGCTCCAGTGGGCAGATTTCTGAATCCATTTCAGCTCCACAGACTCAGAGTCTGGGACAGATAATTAAGGATATATAATTTTAATAGTTACTCAGGTGGTTGTGATGTTTTCTAAAGCTTGAGAATTACTCACCTACAAATTCTCACTGAATCTCTCTTTGCCTGATTGAAACTGTTGCTGTGGCAGTATTTTAGGTGTTTGTTCGGTTCTCAAAGCCACTTCTTGGGATTGTGGCACTATTTTGCTATCAGTGAATTTCTTTCTCTCCTAGGATGCCACGAGAGTATAATGAGGATGAAGACCCAGCTGCACGAAGGAGAAAAAAGAAAAGGTGAAGAATGGCGGAGTGTTGGGTTTTAAGGTGGATGGTGTTCGGAGGGTAGGACAAGTTATAAGGATGGAGATTGACGTTCTTCTTTATTGTTTTGAGGGTCCCTGCTTTCTTAGCGGAGAGGAGTGCTATGTAGCGTGACATTATAGGGCTTTGGAGTCAACCTGTGTTGTTTTAATGATATTCACCACTTCCTGGCAGAATAACCTTGGCATTTTATCAGGTTGTCATGATGATCACTGCGAGAGTACATGTACATGCTCAGCAGGGCCCGGCATTTTCCTCTTTTCTGATAGACCAGAAGGAATGATATCTTTTCAGCTGAAATTTGGAAGGTGCTAAAAATTCAGATGACTTCTTGGTTGCTATATGGAGAAGTCTCGTGCCTAGAGACTTAGTAATGTAGAGTTGGGTGGCATTAAAGAGTTCTCAAGTGACACATGGAGTGTCCCAAAATGGCACTGGAACAGTGTGTCTGAGCTGGAGGATGCTGAAGTTTTGATTTCAGTTATCAGGAAGTGGCTGGTAGATGAGCATATATGAGCTTTCATCATAGAGAGCTGGATGAAGGGATATGAAGACAAGCAGGAGCAGCTCTGACCTTGGTATAGCAGTTGCTGAGCCTTACACCTCTGCTTTTTTCTGGTTATAGTTATTATGCCAAGCTTCGACAACAAGAAATTGAGAGAGAAAGAGAGCTAGCAGAGAAGTACCGGGACCGTGCTAAGGAACGACGAGATGGTGTGAACAAAGATTATGAGGAAACTGAGCTGATCAGCACCACAGCTAACTACAGGGCTGTGGGTCCCACTGCTGAGGCGTGAGTACCAGTGGGGCCAGGACATGGCCCTCACAGCATCCAGGAGTCAAATAATCACAATACAAACTCTTCCTCAGACTTTGCTCTGCTCTGGAGCCCATTTCAAGAGGCACTTGCCATTCACATGGCATTGTTCTAATGTGGCTTCTTTCACTATACAGGGACAAATCAGCTGCAGAGAAGAGAAGACAGTTGATCCAGGAGTCCAAATTCTTGGGTGGTGACATGGAACATACCCATTTGGTAAAAGGCTTGGATTTTGCTTTGCTTCAGAAGGTGAGTCTGGGTGGGTGACTGAAGAATGGTACTAGAATGCTGCATGCTCATATCTGAGCTTCGGGCAGGGAGGAGTGAGACTGCGTTTAGTTCAGGCCATCTGAAAGGGCTAACAGTGGCCCTTCTGTAGAACTAATGCTATTCATCCTTTAAATCTCAATTTTATTTTCTTGGGAAGACCCTTACTGATTACCTTCCCTGATTACCAGGTATGGTTAAGTTCCTCCACTCCTCACCTCCCACTTCCTGTACTCTTGCAAAGCTCTTCTGTTTTACTTAGAGCAGTTATTACACCAAGGTGTTTGTTTTATTTGTTTCTCCTGCTGTAAGCTGTATTAGGGGAAGGAATCTGTTGTCTGTTTAGCATTGCGTTCTTCATGGCACAGTAGTATTTAATAAATATATGAATGATGAAAAAAAGATGAATACATGCCTAAATTCTACTTGCTTTCCTATTAGGTACGAGCTGAGATTGCCAGCAAGGAGAAAGAGGAGGAAGAACTGATGGAAAAGCCCCAGAAAGAAACCAAGTAAGTAAAGATCGGGGAGAGCTGGAGTGTTAAGGAGCTCTCCCTGGAGAGTTCAGGAGGTGGTCCTAAAGTAGGAACATATTTAGTTAAAAAAAAAAAAAAATTGTCTTTCCAGGAAAGATGAGGATCCTGAGAATAAAATTGAATTTAAGACCCGTCTGGGTGAGTACAGTTTCTACATATTGACTGTATTCCAGGTGAATTAAAGAAAATTTAATGCTCTGGGTGTGATTTATTTTTCCTTTACATCAACCTCTGTTGCTCTCTTTTGTTCTCAAGCCAGCTACTTCCTATAAAACACTAATAGAACTCAACATATGGATTCAGATATTTTGTATATGTTATTAGTATCTCCTCAGTTAAGTCGGAAGCTTATGCATTAAGGAGGGGCTTATGCATTAAGGAGGTAATATGGTTAGTGATTAAAAATCCTTAATTTTCAGTCAGAGAGACCCAGGTTCACCAGAGGTGCTGCTGGTAAAACCAGGTTAGGTCTTTCATTTCAAGTAACTGAATTTGCTTCTTAGAACCTGTTAGTCTATCTATAAAAATGAGGTAAAAGTTTACCTCTTGGGGTTATTGGAACAAAGAGAAACATTGTTTGTAATGTGTCTGTTTTATTGAGCTTGTAATAGGGCTGTTTGTTTTCATTGTTGATACTATTTTAAACCTAATCTATTTCTTTCCCATGTGTCTAATACCATGCTAGACACATGGTGCCTGGGCATGGTGATGTAGAAGAGTAGACCAGAGTGCAGGCTTGAGTTAGACTACCTGAGTTCCATTATTTGTTCTGTCACTTGGTAGCTCCTTGACTTTTGGTTAATCACTTAACTCTTAATGTTAACATTCTTACTAATAGGAGATTATAGTACCTGTTTTACAGGGCTGTTAGAAGATTAAATGAAGGAAGCAAATCATGCCTAGCAGTTGGCATGGTGGCTGGTACAGGCTGTTATTGTGCAAGATTCTCATTGCTGTGCTTCTTTTTCTTCTAGGCCGCAATGTTTACCGCATGCTTTTCAAGAGCAAAGCATATGAGCGGAATGAGCTGTTCCTGCCAGGCCGCATGGCCTATGTGGTAGACCTGGATGATGAGTACGCTGACACAGACATCCCCACCACTCTTATCCGCAGCAAGGCTGATTGCCCCACCATGGAGGTGAGTGACCCGAGTCCTCAGAGCCTATCACGTGAGCCTTAAACCTGGAAATCGGCCTGACTCTGCCCTGGACTTCATCCGTACATTAAATTCTTCACCAAGTTCTGTCCATATTTTACCTCCTAAATACCAGTTGAATCCATCACTATACCCATTTCCCATGATATTCCAGACTAAACCGTCATCTCCTGCTGGAACTATTAAATGAGGCCTAATTGCTTTCCCCACTCCAACTCTGCTTCCCTTCCAATGTGGTGTTTATTTTTGTATTGAGGTGTAATTCACATGCCATATAATTTGCCTTTTTATAGTGTACAAATCAGTGGCATTTAGCACATTCATGGAATTGTGCAACCACCATCACAATCAATTTAAATTTTTTTTTTTTTAAAGATTTATTTTTTATTTATACATACAAGCTGGGGTACAGGCAGAGGCATGGGGCGGCGAGAGGGTTCACCAGAGACAGAGCGGGGAGCAGAGCAGGCAGATCAGAAATACACTGCTGAGGGGAGCAGCGGGCAAGGCAGTAGAGGTCTGCCACACCATGTGGGATTCTCCCTGGCCGGGCCTCGAACTCGCATCGCCGCTGCCGACAGCTCCACAGCGCAGCGCTCAACCACTGCGCCACCAGGGAGGCCCAATTTTAAAATATTTTTATCACCCCAAAAGAAATTTTGTACTCTAGCCACCAACCTATCGGTCTCTCCAACTCCTCTTTCACTTTGGTTTTTAGACATGATTAGGGTGGTCATTTCAAAGCATGAATTTTTCTCTCATGACAGTTGAGAAATTTTCAGTGGTTCCTTGTTTTAGGACAAAGCAAAATCTTTTTTGTGGCCTATGAGCCCTTGCCACATTTGGCCTTTCCAGCCTCTTGTCATTCTGCTTTGTTCTCTGGTCATCTGGCTTGAATGTAGATTTATTCTTGATCCAGGCCTTTGGGCAGCATGCCATTTCATCTTCGGGAATGAGCTTCCACAATACCTCCTTTCCCTGTCTTCACGTAGTTCTTTATAACTTGTTCTTCAGTTTGTTAAGTAACTAAGTGGAGAGATTCCTGCTCAGTGTACTAACATTCTTGCTTCTTGGGATTTTCAGGCTCAGACCACACTGACCACAAATGACATTGTCATCAGCAAGCTCACCCAGATTCTTTCCTACCTGAGGCAGGGTACCCGAAACAAGAAGCTCAAGAAGAAGGATAAAGGTAACCTATTTAGGGAGAGAAACTTTACCCCTAAAGGTTGCTTGGGGTGGGGGGGGTGTATTCTTCTGTCCCCAGAACATTGAGAGGTTCCTAGGGAGCAAAGGAAAATGGGAGCAGTGAAGCATTGGCAAGGAGTTGGTTACATCCAAGTTCTATGTACTTGACTCACCCAGTGGTCAGCTCTGAGGCATGAGGAGGGAGAGTATGGGTGGCTTTTGTTTTTCTACCTTTTAAATAGAAAATATTTTGAAAGGGCCTTTGGAGCTGGAGAGCTTGGTGAGGCTGAGCGGATTTAACTCAGTAGTGTTTTCTCCCCTCCACTCTTTACATTTTAGGGAAGCTGGAAGAGAAGAAACCCCCTGAGGCTGACATGAAGTATGTATCCTAGCCCGTTACCTGATCTGAGGGAGGAGGGGACTCTGTTCTTATCTGTGACATCTTTGGGAGGCCTTATGTGAGAATCTGACAAAAGGAAATATAAGTGTGTATACTCTGGCCACTAATGATCTGTTTTCCTAGTATATTTGAAGACATTGGGGATTATGTACCCTCCACAACCAAGACACCTCGGGACAAGGAGCGGGAGAGGTATCGGGAACGGGAGCGAGATCGCGAAAGAGACAGAGACCGTGACAGAGAACGGGAGCGAGAACGGGATCGGGAGCGGGAGCGAGACAGAGAGAGAGAAGAGGAGAAAAAGAGGCACAGTTACTTTGAGAAGCCAAAAGTAGATGATGAGGTGAGTTGTGGGTCCCTGGTACAAGTGGTAGAGCTGCCCATCTCCATGCCTACCCAGCCAGGCACAGAGCCCCTCTGTACTATATGACTCCAATGGAGTTGACTAGTCCAGGGTACAAACCATCTCGGAAATGGGAGCATGGGGATGGGGAGTGGGTAGGGCACTGATTGTCTCTTGGGGAAGAGAGGCATGGGAATCCCTCATGGTGACGGTCATCTCTGTTTTTCTTTTCAGCCCGTGGATGTCGACAAAGGTGGGTGGTATTTACAGCATCCTGTCTTGGTTCTGAAATTCCTACTTTTCCCTGGACTGAGCTCAGAGCTGGCAGGGGTGGGATTGGGGAATTTCCTGGTTCTGGGTTTTCAAAGTCTATATCAACTTTATGGAATACAGAGATAAATCTAGAATTTCCTCCATCTTTCTGGGCAGTGACATAGCATGTTTGCTCTTCTAGCTGTGATTCCTCCAGCTATAGGTTTCTGAGACTATGAGGCTAGTCCAGCAAATAGTCTGGACACCCTACCGGATCAAAACAGAGTGACTCGTTATTAGTTATAATTTGGTAATACAATTTGCTAGCTGAAAGGGTTATACTGCTTTAAAAAAAATGTTACGAAACCCATAGATTGGAAGTATGTCGTGGAGAAGAGGATATGAGTTAGCTGTTACAAAGTCTGAACAGAGTTCTCTCCCTAGGACCTGCATCTGCCAAGGAGTTGATCAAATCAATCAATGAAAAGTTTGCTGGGTCTGCTGGCTGGGAAGGGACGGAATCATATCCTTTAAAAATGTCGTTGGATTCTAGAAAATCTGTCCTTTAACTTCACCTGCTTCCCTACTTCTCTATAACACCCCCTCACCCACCCCACTGCTTCCCTTTTGTGCTAAATTTGACCTGGATGAAGTCATCATGCCTTCTCCTTTGTCAGAAAACCCTTTCCAGCTCACAGCCCTCTCTTTAAGGAGAGTTTTCATGTGAGAACTTCTTTCCCTCAATGCTTCATGCTTGAAGCTTCTTTATATAAGTAGAATTATTTTCTTTAACAAAGCATATGCTGAAGAAGCCAGAGGATAAGAAACAACTGGGAGATTTCTTTGGAATGTCCAACAGTTATGCTGAGTGCTACCCAGCCACGTGCGTGAGATCCTGTTCAAAGGGATGGTGGGGTGACTAGAAAAAATGTTTCAGGGAGTGAGCATATTTGATTTGCTGGGATGGGGGGCACTTCTTAACCTGGAGGAACTGTTCTGTTAGACACTGATTGGGAGGTCAAGTAGAGTAGTCATTCCTAGGAATGTAGCCTTTTAGTGGGGTAGTTTCCAAATAAAGGATGGGGGCCTGGGTATACTACATCTGTCTAAATGTTGCTTCTCTTTAGGATGGATGACATGGCTGTGGACAGTGACGAGGAGGTGGATTACAGCAAAATGGACCAGGTGTGGAGTTGGAACGACTGGAGTCAAGGAGGCTCTGGGGAAGTTACTCTTTTGCACACAGACCAAAGAGCTGTCTTAATTAATGCTCTCCCCTTCTCTGAACTACAGCAGTGAGAGCAGCAGCATTGTGGGAACATGGCAGCTTAACTGTTTTAAAAGTCTCTGTACGAAATCAAATAAGATAGGACCAGAAGTACATTTCTTTTTATTTTCTACGAAGTGCCAGGCTTTGATCTCCATTCTAGCAGGAAGCAAGCCTTTAGTGAAAGGACAGAAAGAATTGCAAAACTTTGAAAATAACTGACTTTATTGTAGCCAAGATTGAAATTTCCCCCTAAACAATAACATCACTAACACCGCTAATGATGAGGATATTTCCTCTCCTTTTTTCTTTGTTTTCAGTGCATTGCAGTGATTGAGAGCGTGGTTTAATTCCATCTTGGAACATTGTTTAACCTTGGTTCTGCCGTTTATAAGTTCTGTCACCTTGTTTTATTTTACTGCTTATATTTCACTTTCTCGGGAAAATGAGAAATAAGAGTTTTTAAGAGTTAAGTAGGATGTGTGTTTTGTATTCACAATAGTGCCTGACATGTAGTGAGTACATAAGCACTCACTGTTCTTTATTAAGGTAGGATTTATGAATGGTAAAACCTTTGGGAATTGTGGGAAAGTCTGATTTTAATCAGGGGTGAATCATGGGCCAAAATTACATTTCCATAGATTTCTTTTCCTCCCCTATTTTCTCCTGCAACAGGGTAACAAGAAGGGCCCCTTAGGCCGCTGGGACTTCGATACTCAGGAGGAATACAGTGAATACATGAACAACAAGGAGGCCTTGCCCAAGTGAGCTGGCACTAAATGCGTCCAGGGGGTGAAGACAGGGCTAGGCTGACTGACATTCCCGAATGGAGTGTCTGGGAACAAATTACTAGTGTTGTCAAGCTCCGATGCCTGCTTCTCCTAACTACCCTTGTTTTCTCAGGGCTGCTTTTCAGTACGGTATCAAGATGTCTGAAGGGCGTAAAACCAGGCGCTTCAAAGAAACCAATGATAAGGCTGAGCTTGATCGTCAGTGGAAGAAGATTAGTGCAGTAAGTGGGACTGCCTCTGAGGTTGGGAGGGCTTCAGCTAGGAGAAGATGCTGGCCCAGAGTGGGTACAGCTGGGGGTTGGAGAGCTGTGGGACCAGGAGAGAAGGCAGCCCTGGGCCTCGTGTGAACTTACGTAGGCGGCATTACTGTCAACTCTAAACGGTTCTTTTTTCAGATCATTGAGAAGAGGAAGAAGATGGAAGCTGACGGGTGAGCATTTTATTACTCCTCTGTGGAACTGTTGGGAATTGCTTAGTATATTGATCTTTCGTTTTAATCTTTTTTTTTTTTTTAAGCTAGTGCTTTGTTGTTGTTTTTTTTTTTTTTTACCTTTTCAAAGTACAGGTTTATTAGAAAAAGGGGAAAGAAAAAGAGAGGCACCTGCATAGACACAGGTGGGCAGGAGAGCTGCCTGTATATTGATCTTCTAACTTCTCTTTCCATTGTAGGGTTGAGGTCAAAAGACCAAAATATTAATCTCCAGTATCAACTCCCAAGAACATTCTCCACAAAGATATGCTTTCTACTGCTTTCTTCCTACAATTCCCAGAAAAGTTGTATGGTGTTTTTTGTGAATGTATATAAAACTTTATTGTATAATCATTTGCTTCCATTAAAATTGGTTAACTGCTGACGCCTTTGTGTTGAGCATCCCCCGTCAGGGTTGCTGAAGCATCAGGAGGGCTCCTAATTCCACTGACTGTATATAATCATATGCAGAAAATCAGCTCAGTCCTATCCTGCTGTGGTTCTGGATTTCTAGATAATAAGGATGTTCAATAGCCAGCGTGGCCAGTGGAGATGGGGAGAGTGACCTTCACCAATGGGCAGGAAGTGGATTGAGGAATGTTAAGGATGGTTGGTCTCAAATGTTAGACTCATTTCAGGCCCATCTGAGGACCTGGTCTTAGGGTCAAGATTCCCTGGGATTTAGGGTCAGCCCAATAGGCTATCAGTTGACTCCACAGTTGGTCACATAGGGAGACTCCCAACATCACAGGGCAACTTTTTTTTTTTTTTTTTTGGTCTGGAGACACCTCTCTGGGTAAGTAGTACAGGGATGTGAGAAGGTTCAGCCACAGGAACTCTTGCTCCTGTGCCCCATCATGCGGAGTGCTCTCGTCTTTGTGGAATTTTTGTAACCAGAATACCAGAATGTCAAGTATCCTACCCATTTTTTCTTCAACTTCTTGCCAATCCTGATCATTGTTGGTCCGGTCTATCAAGGATATGAAGCCAAACTAGTAACAGGCCGGACGCTGTTCCTTTTTGGCCACGAAGATGTTAAAAGCGGACAGCAGCGGCTTAAGCGTGTATGGAGGGCTGCCTGCTGTCCACTGCCCCAGCGTGTCAAATTCTTGCTGCGTGGGCCTTTCCTGTTTCCTGGTCATGCTTCTCATGTTCTTGGGTATCACCAGGTTATGTACAATAGTCTCCCTCCTATCACGAGGGCATTCCTGGGTGTGGGAAGGAGTTTCAAGCTTCCAGCATCGATCAGGAAGCGAGGAAAGGACTTAAATGCAGCTTTCAACTTTTATGTGAAGTGACCTTGGAGGTGACTGACGGTCGCGCAATCTAGCTGGTTCAGGTTCCTGCCGAGACAATACAGGGACGCAGCCGCCTTTAGGGGCGGGGCCCTTCGGGTCCGCTCCACCTACACCTCACTGGTCGGCCCGCCTTTTCCGGGTTACGGAGCACGCCCTGACGCCACTTCCTGTCCCGCCTCCAAAGCGGAAGCGGCCTCGAGCCCCAGCGTGCAGCACACCTGCAGTCACTGCCCAGCCCCTGCGCGACTCTAATCCACCTGTGCATGGATCGCACGTGTGAGCAACGGCCAGCGGAGGATGGGAGCGACGAGGATGACCCTGATGCGGCAGAAGCCCCTGCTAGGATCCGAGACACCCCGGAAGACATCGTGCTGGAAGCGCCGGCCAGTGGGTTGGCGTTTCATCCGACCCGCGATCTCTTGGCGGCAGGGGATGTGGACGGGGACGTGTATGTGTAAGTGCTGGCCAGGGTGAGGGCGTGGGCAGTGGGGACTCTCGGGTCTGGAAGCTGCGTAGGGATGGAGCTGGCTGAGGGGAGAGGAGAGAAAGTTGCTGGGAGATAAATTTTGCAAGCCACAACTGCGCCGTGCCCCAGACTCCGTTAGATTACCTGTTAGGTGCTGTCATGACACCAGGTACCTTTACCTCATAAACTTAAGTGGTTTGTAATCATGTGTCCGTTTATGCGATTATTTGACTGCTCATCTCCTCCACCGAAGAAATGCTTTTCAAACTTTTTAAACCTCAACCTACAGTAAAAATACCTTTTACGTTATGTGTGATGTGCTCCGATTGTTTTCTGGTTTACTTGATTCTATTGTTATTGCAGGCACACATAATATTCTGATCGCAGCTCACTAATGGGTCATGACTGGAGTTTGGAAAACACTGGAGTGTAAATCTGTAGTCTGTTTTGTTCTCCATTGCAACTCCTGTTTCTAGCCCAGGGTAGGTGCTAAGTATATGTTTGATTTTGAAAATAAGATGTAGAGTGGAAGCAGAGAAAGCTATTGAAGATATTAATGAGAGGAGAGTTAAATTCAGATTTAACTAATTTAAGCCTCAATCCCCTCATTGGTTGACATGACCTTGGGCGAGGTAATGTTTGTATTTTCATCTTGAAAAATGGGATTATTAGTTATCTACCTTGCAGAGGGTCAAGTGTCAGTATAGCACCAAATTAAACAAATGGTGAAGGGTTACCACTCCTGGTGGGTATGTAACTTCCCCCTTCACCATTCTGGAAAGAAAAAGAGAGAACTCTTTTTTTTTTTTAAGATTTATTTATTTATACAAAGAAGCTGGGGTACAGGCCAGAGGTGTGGGGTGGCAAGAGGGTTCACCAGAGACAGAGTGGGGAGAAGAATAGGCAGATCAGAAATACACTGCTGAGGGGAGCAGCGGGCGAGGCAGGAGAGGTCTGCCACACCATGTGGGAATCTCCCAGGCTGGGCTTCGAACTCGCATGGCTGCTGCCGACAGCTCCACAGAGCAGCGCTTAACCGCTGCGCCACCAGGGAGGCCCAAAAGAGAGAACTCTTCTTGATCCAACTTATATGTCATCACTTTAGTTATCTTTCCAGGGTTCTCTTTGCCCAAGTTTCATTCATTGTGAATGTTTATTAAGTAACTTTTTCACACTAATCACTGGGACAGAGCAAAAAGTAGGCAGTTCTGCACTGCAACTCAGGCAATTGAGCACTTACTTATTCAGCCCTTTTTTGAGGTCTGCTCTGAAGCATTATTCTGTGGACAGGTACTTGCCTGCAAGCTGAGCTTAGTCTGGTGCCTTTGCTCCATCTCCATTAGATCCACCCTCCCCTTCAGCATATGATCCGTATGGACTGTAATAAGTCATCATTTTTTCTAGCTTTTGCAGAACTGGAGCGAGCTCTATCTCAGAGACTTTTACATTTCCAACTTCTAGGGCTGTCCTTAATTTAGCAAATATATCTGTGCCTCCACAGTGATCCATTCCTAATCTCCCCACAGGCTGAGGTTTTCAGGGATGATAAAGGGGGATGATGGGGTGCAGTCAAAAAGAAGTCCTGAGTAAATGTACTTTAAATTATTGTATATAGAACGAGTAAAATATCTAATATTTGAAGCTTATTGAAGATGGAAAATAGGGATGATGAGCTCCTTGAACTTGGAGGTGTACAAGTAGGAGTTCCTAGATAGGTGGGAAGTTGGCTACCTGATCTCTGCACTCCAGGCATCCCTGGTGGGTCCTGAGGTCATTTTCTCTCTCCTTCCACCCCCAGCTTTTCCTACTCCTGCCAAGAGGGAGAAACCAAGGAGCTCTGGTCCTCGGGTCACCATCTCAAGTCCTGCCGAGCTGTGGCCTTTTCTGCAGATGGGCAGAGTGAGTATTGGGGAAAGCAGCCAGCAATATGGTGGTGGAATGGGAGCAGCGCCATGACCCCGCTCCTTTTTCCTCCAGAACTTGTTACTGTCTCCAAGGACAAAGCCATCCATGTTTTAGATGTGGAGCATGGTCGACTGGAAAGACGCATTTCCAAGGCTCATGGGTAAGAGGAACCAATTGTGTATTGAGGTGAGGCATAAGGACCTTGGGGAAAAGATGCTGCAAGCACTTTTGCATCTGTGTCTCTAGTGCCCCCATCAACTGTCTGTTGCTGGTGGATGAGAATGTTTTGGCCACTGGGGACGACACAGGTGGCATCCGGCTCTGGGACCAGCGGAAGGAGGGCCCGTTAATGGATATGCGACAGCATGAGGAGTACATTGCGGACATGGCCCTCGACCCAGCCAAGAAGCTGTTGCTCACAGCCAGGTAGCCTCCGAGCCGCCACTTTTCCTCTGTGTTCATTTTCCCCCATTGGGAGCCTCTGGCCAAGCCTGCTGCTCTCCTCTCTCCATAGTGGGGATGGCTGCCTTGGGGTCTTCAACATCAAGCGACGCCGCTTCGAGTTGCTCTCAGAGCCCCAGTCTGGAGACCTGACCTCTGTCACACTCATGAAAGTACGGCCACATATGAGGGGGAGGGGGTGTATGTGTAGGGACTTTGTCTGACTGTGGCTCCATGGACACGCTCTGCTCTGTTTCCTGAAGTGTGGGAAGAAGGTGGCCTGTGGCTCCAGTGAAGGCACCATCTACCTCTTCAACTGGAACGGCTTTGGGGCCACGAGTGACCGCTTTGCCCTGAAAGCAGAGTCCATCGACTGCATGGTTCCGGTCACCGAGAGTCTGCTGTGCGCTGGCTCCACGGATGGAGTCATCAGGTTAGAGGCTGGGGTGGCCCTGAGGTCACAAGAGGGGCAGGCACACCTAGCTCACACCCAGGGCCCTCTCTTTCTGTCCAGGGCTGTGAACATCCTGCCGAACCGTGTGGTGGGCAGCGTGGGTCAGCATGCTGGGGAGCCTGTGGAGGAGCTGGCCCTCTCCCACTGCGGCCGATTCCTGGCCAGCAGTGGCCACGACCAGCGCCTCAAGTTTTGGGACATGGCGCAGCTGCGGGCCGTGGTGGTAGATGACTACCGTCGGCGCAAGAAAAAGGGAGGACCGCTGCGGGCGCTGAGCAACAAGGCCTGGAGCACCGATGACTTCTTTGCAGGACTGAGGGAGGAGGGAGAGGATCCCACAGCTGGGGAGGAAGGGGAGGAGAGTGAGGATGACAGTGACTGAGGGGATGATCTGAATCTCAAACTCAGTGGGCAAGCGTTTTGCTTCCAAGGTGTTGCCAAGACAACATGCAGACAGAGCCTTAGGACTCCGGTGCTGGCTGGGGAAATGCTTGCCCTGCAGCAGCCCCTCACTCTCCCACTGTAATACGAGTTCACAGCACCGACACAGGTGTACACCAACCAGGGGTTTAATATAAATACAACCAGAACAGAAAAATCTCAAAGCTATACATAAACCAAAACTAGAATGCCAAGGGGTGGGGACAAAAGGTCAGACTTCTGACCAAAGAGGACAAGTCAAGAAAATAAGCAAAGTTTCATGCTAGGCTGTGGGAGGAAGACAGGGTGTTTGTGTCACAGAGAATGAGCAAGGAATACCCATGGGTCAGACCCTAGGCTGGGAGGAGAGCAGGGTCCCTCACCACAACTTAGCCAAACCTGAGCTGCCCTGAGGTGTGTGCTGGGACCCTGCCCCAACTATGGGGCTCTCAGCCTAAGGCAGGGCCCATGCTCCTCCCCCTTTTGGGATCAGATAGTGGTTACCCAGGCCTGCTGGGCTGGGGACTGACACAGGTTATGCCCCCTTGGTCAGGCTACAGTGGAGCGGATTGGGTCACTGCTTAACCATGGCACCTGCCTCGGCCAGAGCAGGCTGCAGGAGGCTGGCCCCAGACTTACTCAGCGCCTCCAGCAGCTGTGCAGACACAGCATCCTTGGCCACCTCATGTGCATCTTGCCCATCTTGGGCCAGCACAACCCAGATGAGGCCACTGAAGGGCACTGGGTGCCCAGGGATCACCACCTGGTACCAGAAGTGATGCCAGCCAGCAGGGCCAGTGCCTAGACACTTGGTGAGGAAGACTGGGATGCCCAGCTTCATCTGCTGGCACAATAGCTGCAGGGCAGCCCGAGCCCCTTGGGACTTTAGCTTGTCCCTGGCTAGGGCCAATCGGCTGCTCTCTGGCTGTAGGGGACGCAGCGAAGAACCCACGAACTGCTGGCGGAGTCGCTGCTTCAGGTCTGGCTTGAGCCACTCCACTGCCACCTGCTCTCCACAGAGGCGTGACTGGCCTGCAGGAAAAAGATGGGACAGGTCAAAGCCTAGGCCCAAGCTCCCAGAACCAGGAACCCTTTGGAGTGACAAAGGCCTTTGTTCAATTAAAGCCTCCCCATTTCTTGCTGTGACCTCCAGCAAGTTGACTTCTCCAGGCTTCACAGTATTTGAAAGGAGATGCAACACCACCTTCTAAGCGTCCTTGGAGGTGCATTGAAGGAGGTGCATTGGTTGTCGGCTTTTCTGCCTCGTAAGCATCACAATAGCTAATCTTTACAGTGAGTACTTGCCAAGAGCAGATAATATGCTAAGTACTGGGTAGTCCTCACACCTGGCTGAGGAAATAGGTACCACAGTGGATCAAAGGTAGACTCAGACTGCCTGGGGCAAGTCAGTTTCTCTTAAAACAGCCTCCTCACCTTTTAAGAGGGAGCTCATTCTGTATTTCATTGTAAAGTTGAAAATTAACTCAGGAGATGACTGCATGGGAAGTGTTAAATGTTGCTAAATGGCCTGTGGTAGCAGCACTGGAAATTTAAAAATCTGAGTTCAAATAAATAGTACAAGTTTGCAAACGCAAAGCTGCTTGGCCTTAAGATCTTGTGACTTCACCCAGCATTGCGCAGCGGTAAAGTGCCTGACCCCAACCGTTGGGTCCCCACGCCTCCACCCCTACCTTCCACCAGGGCCTTTTTGGCCATGGCGGCGGCACGGTGCGAGCTGAACTTGAGCAGCGCGATCTGCGCGGGCGCCGGCCCGGGGCTGGGCAGCAGCAACGCCTCCTGCAGGCCGGGCCCTAGCGGCTGCAAAGCGAGCAGCAGCGCGCGGCGGTTCAGCCCCAGTGGCAGCCGGTCCACGCTCAGCTCGCACTTCTCCGTGCTGCGGCACACCAGCAGCGGGCAGGAGGGGCGCAGCGGGTGGTTGTGCAGCGTGGCGATGGCGGCCTGGGCACCGCGCCGCGAGCTGTAGCGGGCGTAGGCGAAGCCGCGGTTCAGGCCGCTGAAGGTCATCATCAGGCGGAACTCGTAGAGGCGGCCCACGCGCTGGAACAGTGGGATCAGCTGGTGCTCGTACACGTCCTGGGGCAGCCGCCCGATAAACACCTCCGACCCGGCCGGCGGCGGGCTGCCCACCCAGCCTGCGGGGAGAGGGACGGGGAGGCCACCGTCACCCACTGGGACGGCTCGGGTTCGGGACCCCAGAACCAGTGCGGGCGTCCTGAGCCGGCAAGCGTCTGTGAAATGGGTACAGCACCGTCCCTGGGAAGTCGGCATAATTAGGTGACGAGCTAACGGGACCGGCACAGAGAGGTGCAGCTTCTAGACGGGCTCCCTTCCTGGGGGTCTGGGGGGCGTGTAAGGGGGCTCGGGAGCCTCAATTGCCTGGCGAAGAGTAACGGGCGCTAGGGAGTTTCTGATAGAGGACCCAGGGTAGGCCCCTCCCCCAAGGAGGGGGACTGGTAGGGCTGTCGAGGCTGGGACTACCGTACCTGGGGGTGGCCCGCCATACTTCCTCTGCCCGTTCACCTGCACCAGGCGGATTCCCGTCTCCCGGACCCACGCCTCCAGTGCCGCTTTATTTTCTGGATTCACCCTCTCACACCACAGCTGAAGGGGAAAGGGCAGGTTGGAATGGCGGATCGCCGCGCCGCCCCCACCCCGCCTCTGGCGCTGGGGCCACAGGAGCCCCCTATTCCGTGCGCCAGTGGGGCTCGCGAACTCCCTCGTTACCGACCACTCACCTCGCATTCCCGCTTGGACTGCATGGTTCTCGCGCTGGCCCGCCGGCACCCCCTTTTATAACCTCCTCCCCTTCGGCCTCTGGAAGCTTCCCTGCCCCTCCACCTCCCAAGCTCCCATTGGCCGTGAACACGACCCCGCCCCCCAGGGGGGTGGAGGCAGCCACTGCACGTGCGCCGCGGGAAGCTCGAACAGCAGGTGAAAGCCCAGAGCCTCCGCTGGGGGCCCGCAGACCCCGCCACTCTTAAGAGGTAACTTTCTAACCCACCAGATGCGGGTGGGGAGGCGGGCTGGCGATGAGAACCCTAGGGGCACCCTTCACCTGGGGTCTTTCTTTCACCCCAGTTTCCAACACTAAAATGATCCAAATGGGAGGTTCAAGCTCTGACGGAGAGGGGGCTCTAAGCGATAGTGACACGGGCAGGCTCCAGTGGTTGAGGCATTTTATTGGACCTTCGGCGATTATTTGTGGGGCTCGTTCGCTCGTTTCCGGGGTCCTGCAGATGAGACCATCTTAGGTCCAGGCTCTGTGGCATGGGAGAACAGAGTGGATTAGGCCTGCAGGACCTTCTATGTAAAATAGTGTAGTATAGTACCCGGCCAATTTTGGCAATAATTACCAATAAAATAATCATAATAAAAATAAAAAGTCTGTTCACTCTTCAGGTCTTCCTGCTGGAACAGAAATGTGCCAAGCTGTTGAAGTATACATGCAGAGTTTTTGTCTTAGTCTCCAACTGTGCCAGTCCCACTTTCCTCGGTTTGCTCAGTTCAGCAGACGTGGAGAGGCTGACTTGTTCTCCTTCTGATTTCCTCCACAAGGTCTTCCCTTCGGATGTCCACCTGGCCAGCACGAGGGAAGAAGGCAATATGAACAGCTTCCTCTCCACTGCTCCCTGGGTTCTCCTTCCTCTAGCCATCAGGGGTGGCTTAACTCGGAGTAGGAACCCCGTCAAACATCTTAAGGAGACTGCTTCTTGGGGAGCCAGAAAGGCAGAGCACATGTGGGGCTAGAGATCTTACCCCTACCAGACTGGTAAGAGTTTCAGCTTGCTGGTCCTTCACAACGGGGTACTGATATGAAGGCCCAGCTTTTGTCTAGGTCTTGTATGGGCACTGGCCAGCTTAAGTGGCATATATTTCCACACTGCCTGTCCTCCAGCCTTCCTGCCTGCCCACTTACCTCTTCCCTGCTTGCCACTGAACGGAGCTTGATGACACCGTCCTTGAGCTCCTGCTCCCCGATGATGGCCACCAGTGGGATGCCTGTTTCCTCGCAGTACTGCAGTTGGTTTAGTAACTTTGGGTTCTTTTTGTAGAGCAGCTCTGCCTGTAGGGCACCAGAACAGAAGATGCAGGCTGGCTCCCACCATCTTCAGGGACAGCCACCTGGGGACTCCAGCTGGCAGCTTGCTCTGAGTTCCACCCCAAGAAGTCACAATGACGGTACGGTCACTAAGGGAGAGTCTGTGCCCAGCACTCCCAAGTTTGCTGCCATCCCGAGGCTTGCCCCTGTACCTTGATCCCGGCATCCCACAGCTCTGTGACAAGCTTAAGTCTCTCCTCCAGCAGTTTCTTCTGTGCCGATGCCACAAGCACCTGTGTCTCTGTGGTCCGAACCTTCTCCTCCAAAGCCTGGGGAAGGGGCAGATTAGAGTCAGGGGGCTGGGTGACCCTTTACAACACCTTCAAGGAGCAGACTGTACAGGTTCTTATTAGGATTCTGAGAGAGAAGGCCCAACTCAGCCAGTTCCACCAGGGCAGGGTGCAGTCTCCTTTTCTAGCAATTGGGCAAAAGTTAGCTTAGACGAAATGAGCTGTACTTACGACTTGCAAGAATAAATACACAGGGTGAGGGCAGAGGTAGCTTATGCATAGTAACTGTAAGCCTGTCTCATCTATTACCTTAAAGATGCACCAGGACATTCATACAGAGTGATACTGGGAGCCCACCCAGGTTCTTCACCCCTGGCAGTTCTAGTTCCCTCTTACTGTGTGCCCAGTCAAGAGACAGTGCCTCTCATACTTCAGCCATAGGGCACAATCCAGGGGGGAGGGGTGGCTAGGCAGCAGGGGGAGGGGGGCAGAATGCCGTTGCTGCCCATTATCTTTTTCTGGAAAACAGCTCTCATAGTTCTTAAAACATAAGATGCCTACTGGAATAGTGACCTCAGCCGGGAAACAGGAGTGGCATCCACTCTAGAGACAAGGATGGAAGCGGTGGGGTGGGGGTGAAAAGCCAGCGGCCAGTCAAGAGCAGCAGCAACAAAGGAGGGCTGGATCCCCGAGGGGCTTCCCTGGTCTTACGCTAGTTGCCTGAGAGTCAAGACAGCTCTTTGAGGTTGCTCAGCCTCAGACACATGCTTCCACTTAGAGACTGTAGAGCGTGGTTAGGAGCAGATTTTGGAGTGAGATTATCTGACCCCAATTCTGACTCTGCCACTTATAAGTTTTATGACCTTGGGCAAATTATTTGATCTATAATGCTTCAGTCCCCTTGCCTGAAAAATATAAAGTAACTGCTCTCAGGATTCCTGTAAGAATTTTATTAGATAGTGCACAAAAAGCACTAAGCACAGTGCCTGGCACAGAGCAGTAAAATATTAAGTACTGTGTATCGTGAGGATGATCTGGGTCCTTGGAGATACCAGCCTAGATTCCTGACGGCTCTGCAGGAAATAGGGATCGAGAGGACTTTGGGCAAACAGATGATCAGTGATCCATAAAGCTGGCTGATGATGGGGGTGGGAGGCTGTGAAGGGCGGGGGTCCCTAGGACCTACCTCCAGCCTCTGCTCCACGATGGAGAAGATCCGCTCCACCCCAACGCTGAGTCCCACGCAGGGCACTTTGCGCCCTTTGGGGTCAAACATGCCCACCAGTCCATCATAGCGTCCTCCAGCGGCCACACTGCCCACACCCAGGGGCTCTTCTCCTGCCTGGGTGGGCGTCTGCAGCAGAACTGCTTCGTAGATCACCCCAGTGTAGTAGTCCAGCCCCCGAGCAAGGCTCAGGTCGAAGGAGATCTGTGGGAGCAAGGACATGGTCAGTACCAGGAGAGGGTTAAGGCCCTGAGGCTGCGAGCTCACTACATTTCCTGGCCCTAACCCGACTCACCTTGTCAGCAATGCCAAACAGGGTCAGGTACTCAAACAGCAGCTGCAGGTCCCCCAGGCCCTCCAAGGCCTGCTTGTTTTGGGACAGTTTAGGGTCCTGGAGCAGCTGTTCCACCAGGGAGACCCCACCTGGGGAGACAGATTTGTGAGCCAGACTGACTGACTGGAAGAAAAGTGTAGGGAGGCTCTACCTTTTGCCCGGACTGCACACGTATGTGTACACCCCCCCACCTTCCTCTCCCTTTCTCCTACATGTGATACGCAGAGGAGAGCTTTAGCTCACACTTGAGTCTGCTGTAGACGCAGGGTTATTTGTTCCTTACCATGTTGCTGGACGTAGTCCCCAATGCGGTCGGCCACCTCAGGTGCGAGGCCCTTCTCTCCCACCATCTCATTCTTTACTTCCTCCCATGATACCTGGGCAGAGAGACACCAGTCAGGGACCCCCGGCAGCTTCGCCCTGCAGAGCAAGTGTGGCCCCTCCTTGGGAGGTTGAGGAAGGGAGCAGTTGTGGAGTCAAAGCATCCCTCAACCTGCATCCTGGGGCTAATCTTTCTCTGGTGGACATAGAGGCAGGCCACCTCTCAGAACAGGCTGGGATCTGGGAAGAGTCAAGAGTCTGGGTCATTACCTTGTCCAGCTTGTCCACCGAAGAGCAGATGGTGCGGAACTTGCTGTCAGGAACCCCACACACGGCAAACATGCCATCGAGGATGCGCCGGTCGTTCACCTGCAGGGACCCGAGGCTCAGTGAGCAGGAACCGCGCTACCTGACCCTCCGCAGCCTTGGGCACGAGCTGCTGGTCCCTCTGCACTAGGACCTTCTCCCGTGAGAGACCAGGCCCAACTTACCCTCCCAACCCCAGATGGCTCTAACCTTGACCAAGAAGTCGCCGATCTGAAGTGAACTCAGGATCTCACACATGATCTTCAGGCACTCTGCGTCGGGGATCATGGGGTCAAACTGCCCAGCAATGTCAAAGTCCTGCAAGGGGCGGGGCAGTCAGCGGTCCTCATGGGTTTAACCTTCTTCAAGTCTCTGCCTTCCCTGTGAAGGTCTGCTTTTCTCACGCACGACCTCCTTCGTTCTCCACTGGTCATCAGCCCAGAGAAGAACCCTTGTATTGTTGGGTTTCTCACCAGTCCTGGTTTCCTTTCTATCCATTGGGCTACTCCTGATCTCCCTCATCTACTTTCCTTATTTCCGCCTACTGCTGTGTCTTAATCCCACCCTCCCCTCCCCACAGGGCCTCTGTAAAATCTGTATGGAAATACCCAAGAAACCTCAAAGTTAGCATTACCCCGGGCTTGCAGTTTGCTCAGGACACCATGAATACTCAACAGACTCTCCTGGCCTGAGGGAGAGCCGAGTCACCGACTGTGTCACATACATACTCACACACTGGTAGAATTCACGATAGCGGCCTCGGGTCATAGCTGGGTTATCCCGCCGATAGACTTTTGCTATGTGGTAGCGTTTAATGTTGGTCAGTTTATTCATTGCCAAATATCGGGCAAAGGGAACCTGAGGACACAGAGTTAAGGAGAAAGCCCCACCTATCAGTCTGGAGTGGATTATCTTCAGTAACAGAAGCTGAGGTCCAACCCCTCCCTGTTCTGGTAAAAAAGATGAACTGCATTTTCGAGTATCAGAGGGAATCAACTTTATCACCCCAGGGGGCAGCTCAAAAAAAATTAAGGCTCCTCGAACTTTGCTAGCGCCTGCCCTGGGATATGCAGAGCAGGGGCTGGGCAGACTGACCAGGCTGCGGAGCAAGAGTGCCATGTGGATCTCTAAACAGATGATTCTCTGACAGTCTGGAAATAAAGGAGCAAGGCTACCAGTCAATTACGGGAAATCTGTCCAGAGGACAGAGCAGGTTGCTGAGGAGCTAAGGGGTCAGAAAACTTTTCAGACCTCTAAGGAGATATTCTCTTTAGCCAAAGTCCTGCTCCTGTAGGGAAATAATTCACCTGATTTCAAAGGTATCATATTTGATCCCACTTATGTCTGCTGTCCCCAAAACCTGAGTCTAGAAATAGCCCGAGCCCAGTGAGGGCCAATCCATCCAAAGTGCCAAGAGCCCAGGTGTGGAAAGATACAGTGAGGTCATAGCGCAGGGACAGCAGCTCCCCACCCTGGTCCTTCAGGTCGTAGATCAACTTAGAGTCTTCCCCATACTTTCCAGTCAGTGTTTCCTGGAAAAAACAAAGAAATGTGGGCACAATGCTGAACAGTTTAAAAAGAAGTCTTGAGAACAAAAACCCACCACTAATTTCAGCCTGTCTGTGTTCCCTCTGCTCCCTATCCTAAAGCTTACGTGTTTGGTGGAGCTTTAATCAAAAGGGAACACCAATGTTGTTTTCTGCCTATGACATTTCCATTTTGTGACAGCTGAAGAATTATTTTCAAAAGCTGCATAATATCCCAGTGAGAAGACTTTCCAAATTTCCTTCCTTCCTTTCTTCCTAGTGTTACCTGTTAGATATTTAGGTTATTCTAAGGAAAAAAAAAAATTCTATAATATTTCAATAAATATATTTGGACACACATTTTTTTTCAAAATAAACTAGGAGTGGGTTATTAGACCAACTAACAAAAATGTTTTTATGATGCCTGAGAGTTAAACAATGTCAAATGCACAAGACAACATAGTAATCCTTACTCTGTAATGTTTTCAGCAAGGTATTAACATATTTCACCTACCAGCTTAGCAAAGTTTAAAATGTCTGAAAACTTCTAGTGTGTAGAGTTAAACACTCAAGCAGTGGTTGGTGTTACAGGCTGACTTGTATGCCCCTCAAAATTTATATATTGAAGGCCTACCCCCCAGTAACCTCCGAAAATGACGGTATTAGACAAGGTAGTTGGAGAGGATTATTTGAGGAATGGCATTTTAGCTGAGATCTAAAATTAAAATCGGCGATCTTCAATCCGAAATTAAAATCATGCAGAGAGGAAGGGGCACAGGGAGTTCGGGAAGAGCAAGAACAAAAGCCCTGAGATAGAACTGTTGTTAGTATGTTGCGCAAATAAGAAAACTGGAGCAGCACAGTGTGAGTGAAAGAGCAGCCCGAGATGAGCTGGGGAAAGCAGGCGGCGGTCACATCTCGTAGGGCCTTCTCAGCCTGGATAAAGAATTTGGATTTTATTATAAATGCAATGGGAGTCGCTGAGGTGTAAGCCAGAATGATGCAGTCTGATTGTTTTAATAGCAAAGAACTAGAAACAATCTCAGGACCCATCAAAGACTGGCTGCATATTTATACTTTATATGTATGCCTCAAGGACAGGTGCCATGGCAGGCAACGTAGACAGGAGCCTCACGACTTCTGCTTCTCCAGACTCGTTGGACACTGCTTGTGGTGAGCAAGGTAAGTAGGTAAAGAACAGGGCCTCTTCCATCTGTCCTCCCTCTCACTAGAGAAAATACTGGTTTTTGTTCACAACAGAGAGACCTGTGGGTCCTCACTGTCTTGTTGCCCTCTCTGCTGTTCATATACCCACTGTCCGACCGGGCAGTTTCTCCTCACTCATCTCTCACCTTTAGTTCAAACACAGGGGTATCGATTACTTCTGCACCATGGCGCTTGAAGCAGCGGACGATGACATCAAATACCTTCTCCCGGACTGCCATCTGCCGGGGACTGTAATCTCGTGTGCCCTTAGAATCAAAACAGGCCAAAGAACCAGCGATGGGATTTAAAAACAAACAAACAAAAATAAGATCTAATAATGTAAAAGAATGACCTTAGTGATTACAATGCAAATCTTGCCCCAAACTTGGACATTAATTATAAAACAATTACTTAAAAGTTCCCTATCAACTGTTACAACCAGTTGCTAAAACCCTCCTAAATTCCATTCCCTTTTCAGCTTGGTTCTGTTTTCTAGGATTCTTACAACTCTATTCTCTGAGGGTTTTTCCTAGTCACTAGCGTTTTTGCACCTTTGTTGCAAATGAAGTGAAAAAGGCAAATAATGTTTTAGTCCTACTATGAAAATAATTTTGACCATGAAGACCCCTTGAAAGAGTACTGTCCCCATGAAATCAGATTTTCTGATGCTAATATGAGTCACTAAAATAGATATTAACTCTCCAATTTAATCTGATTTTAACATTACACTGTAAAAAAATTTAAACACACATCGTAGAGAACAGTATAATCAACCTCCATTACATGATCTCCAGCTTCAACAGCCGTTAACATCTGCTATTCTTATTTTATTTAAAATCCAACATTTTTCTTTCCTGGAATATTCCAAAGTAAACCCCAGAGATCATATTATTCACCTATAAATATTTAAGTGTGATTCTCTAACATGTAAGGATTAAAACAAAACAGGATACTACAATAACTTTATTACAACCAAGAAAATTCAAAACAATCCTTTAATATTACTAAATGACTAAGCCATGTTTAATTTTCTCTGGCTTGTTTGAGTCAGATTCTAAATGAAGCCCATGAATTCTTTTGGTTGGTATGTCTCATTAGTATTTAGTCTATATCAGTTTCCTTTCCTTTTTTTTTTTTTTTTTAAAGTCATTTATTTGTTAAGGAAATTGAGTCATCTGTCCTAAAGAATTTTTCACATTCTGGATTTGGTTAACAATATATTCAATGCATCATTTAAAATGTTTCTCCATCTTCCACATATCCAATGAACTGGTATTTAGGCCTGAAGATGTGACTCAGATTCAGGTTCAATTTTTCTTGGCAGGATTACTTCATAGGTGGTGCTGTGTATTTCTTATTACATCACATCAGGGAGAACTTGTCTGGTTATTCTACTTTTCAATGATATTCATTGATGTTCAGTGATATTCATTTAATGATCATTGGTTTAGGTGAGGCTAGCCTGATCTACCATAAATTCCCCATTAATCTTTTTACCTAAGAGTTTGATAGTCACTGCCTTAGGATTTTACACTGTCTCTTTAACCTTTGAAATGATTTTTTGTGTTGAAAGGAATAGCTGAATAAATTTAGGAACCCAAAAGAATTAACCTTCAAGGGAGGTATTTCTTTCTCTTTCTTTTAATGTCAGAAGAGTAAGGTGACCACGTTGTAACAAGGCTTGAGGGGGGTCCTCACACAACAGCATGAACCCAGTCATCATGCTTATGAACCAGAAAAGGATCAAAGGGAGACATCTCAACACAAGAAAGACAAACCATCTCCCCTGTAATTTGGAATTCAATTTCACATATATTAAATACATATTTGGTTCCAGACATCTAGTCTCATCCTCTCAGGTTTTAAATAAACTATATGAATTATAAGTGCAATAACAGGTAAATATGAAGTGCTAAAGAGCCCAAATGAATGCTTCTAGAACTTATAGAAAGTGGCATCCTAAAATCTTAGAGGCTGAATTAGGACCTCCAAGTTCATTCTACTCTACTCTCCTTCCCTATTTGGTTCTAATCATACAAGTGTCCTGAAAACTACCAAGATTTGCTTCTGCATTTCCATCCTCTAGCTGGTCATATCTTTCTCACATTCTTCTCCTGTTTAACTCCCACTCACCTTTTAGGTCAATTAGTATATCACACTCCCTAGTGCCCCTTATTTTTCTCAGAACATCCTTGTTATTTCTTTATATCACTTATCACAATTCATGCATGGGATTATTTGTCCTAAGTCTGTTTTCTTCAGTAGAATATAAGCTTCATAAGGGCAGCCTATATTAGTCACCTTAGTACACTCACTACTTTGTTGTTTTTAAGATTTATTTATTCACACAAGAGCTGGGGTGTAAGCCGGAAGTGTGAGGTGGGGGGGGGGGAGAGGGGGAGAGGATTCACCAGACAGAGTGGGGAGCAGAACAGGTGGAGTGACTAAAATACACTGCTGAGGGGAGCAGTGGTCGAGACAGGAGAGATCTGCTGCACCATATGCGTCAGCTCCCTGGCCGGGGATCAAACTTGTGCTGTAGTGGCTGCCTATAGCTTCATAGTGCTGAGACTGAACGCTTTGCGCCACCAGGGAGGCCCTACACTCACAACTTTGTACAGTGCTAGGCACACAGTAAGCACGGAATACATATTATCTGAGTGAAAGAAGGAATAGCAGCAGCAGGCTGATTTTCCTAACATCAAGCTGGCCTAGTTTCTGCCAGTCACTTTGCTATCCTAGAATGACTCAGGTAGAGTTCATTCCGGCCAGAGCAACTGTTGGTTCCTCTGTAGTATTTCAGATCTTTCTCAGTGATGTTTCAGGGAAGTAGGCGTATGTACCTTGTGGGTGGAATTAGGGATCATCTCAAAGGCTCCCTAAGAGAATATTTACCTTGGGGGTTTTGAGCACGAACTTCTGTTTCCCTTCATCAGGGCCCAGCTGTGCCTTCAGTTTCAGTAATTTTGCCACCTCCTCTTCAACCTGGTAGGGAAAGCAGGGTCTGGGTTATCACATCTGCTACTCCACCCCCTCCTCTGCCATTCATTCCGTGTTCCTCCCGCATCCATAATCTGGGGCAGATCTCCCTCCCGAAGCATACCTTGGCTTCTCTCCGGTCCTATCCTAGATACCGCCCCGCCCCCAGCTCGGTCCCTTCTCCCACATCCCTGTTCTCTGTGTAGGCCACCTTAGCTATGTATCCTCCCTGGCCTTGTGTGGCCCTTCCCTTGCTGGATCGTACCTGCTCGGAGCTGGCCTTTTGTTGTTTGAGGCTCCGCACGCGCTCTCCTTGAAGTCGCACCAGCTCCTCCAGCGCCGCACGTTCTCCCATACTGGCTGCCAGCTGGAGCCGATGGCTGTCTACAGACGCTGTGGCCGCGGCAGCCTGTGCTCGGATGACTTCCGGCTATCGAGTTGACGGCCTGCACGCCTAGAGAGTTTCCGCCGGCACTGCAGTCACTTCCGGCTCCTACTGGAAGTGCGGGACCTGAAAGGCAATCTGTGAAGACCCGAGCTACACTTAGGGGTGATTTCTAAGGTGCAAAAGCACTCACCTTTTCCCTGGCGCTGGCGCTTCACCTCTGCAGCGCCTCGCACTCTTTCTGGCTTCCGATCTGCCTCGTTCCCTGTGTCCTTTGCTGCCTATCCCGCGAAGCCGGCGTCCTGCCCCACGATGCCCCAGCTCGGGCTCCTGCACAGGAGGATCTGGACTGTGCTGCTTGGCCAGTTTCTGCGGCCGCCACGCGCTGTTTGCATCCGGGCTGTGCATTCTCATAGCCAGGTGAGCCAGACTGAGGCAGCTCCGGCCTATCCCGGCGGGATCTCCTGGTCTGAAAGATTGGACTCTCGGACTCTACTCCTGTAGTATTACATTGGATTTTTATTGAGTAGTGTCCACCGTGCACCGGCTCTAAGATAAGTGTTTTAGCTGCTTTGTTATTTAATCCTCACTGCAATCCTGAGAGGCTGGGATTTTTATTTCCATTGTACGTTGGGGAAACGAAGACTGTTGTTGAGTCAGGAATACGCCAGCTGCGGGACGTGTCGTGGAGCAGGTTTGCAAGGGAAGACACCGCTGCTCAGCGAGCAGCCCTCTTGTTTACTAGCAGTAATACGCTAGCATGATTAATTATGTGACAATAGTAGGAAGAGCAGCGTCCAGAGGAGACAAAGGGTAGTCAATTTTGATGGGAAACTGGAGAGAACATGTGGCCATGCATACAGGGAGGACTTCCTTACAGGTATTTGATGCAATTTCTGAGCTACTCCCAGAGCACCTCAGACCATGGCCACAAAATCAGTCAACGGCTACCTAGGCTTCTCGGGTTGCCGCTGATGTGGGCCATTGTCTTAAGGCAGTCATGCCGGAGTGCCTTTTCCAAATCCTTCACGCAGGGGTGCAGAGAGAGAGGCCCCAAGGGGTGCATAGAAGGGCTACAGATTGCAAGGTTAAATGACTTACCTACAGTATATCATAAGGAACATTTTAGTGTGGGTCCACAATTCCTTGTCTGAACCTCTTTGGGTTAAACAGTAACATTTATTACACAAAATATATGAATATTCCCACAAATGAGAGGACTGAATACCATAAGTCAAATGAGTTCACATTCACATTCACCTCAAAGTGAGTTAAGCTCATTTTTTTCGTTGTTGTTGTTATTTTAACATTAAGAGTGGTTTTTTTTTTTTTTTGGATTTTGGAATTGCAGTGAAGGGATTGTGGACTTGAACTACCATCCTTTGGGGGAAAGAATCCGCCAAAGAATGGAACTATCACACCCTCTATGTTTCTGAAAGGGCATTTGGTAATAAACACTGTTGGTAATAAACAAAGATTCTGGTTTACCTTGGAAAGACCCTACTGTCTTTTGTTTATTATTATTAGTTGTTTTAGTCATTGGGTGGTATCCAAACTTACTGTCTTTTTAGCAGGTGATGTGTGCGCTCATCAAAGACAGAGCTGATATCTTTTGTTATTTTCTGTCACAGTGTCCTACCACCCTGGATCATTGTGTTGAATCAGGAAATCCATTTCTGTTCATTCCTCAGGCATGTTCTGTGTCCTTAGTCTTGTTCTCTTTTGTCTTCAAGCTGTATCTTCCCTACCTCCAAGCCTGAGGTCAGAAATTCTTAAGTTCTCTTTAGCATTATGCCACCCAAAACATTGAAGAACCCAAATTTGTAGTAAATTTCTTGGCAGTTAGAAGTTGAGCTGCGATAGTAGTACCTGGGTATTCTTGATACTTGAATACGGAACCATGTACACAGGGAAAGGAAGCAAGGTAATATTGCACTTTATAAGCACTTTTGTTATAAGTGGAAAAGTGTGATGTATTAAATAAAACTATTTAAAATTGGCAAAAAAAAAAAAAAAGAAGAAACTCTTATCTTCTCTCTGAGTAACTGAGAACTGAAAAAAATAGTACTAATCCCTATCCCTAGAGGGCTGTGGTGGTAGTGGTGGGCTGTTCTGTACCTTCATTGTTCTCAGGTGCTTAAACTTTTTCAGACTTTAAAAAGCTCCGAATATAGTGAGGAAGCTTGTATGATTAAAAACCTGACCTCATTCACTTAAAGGAGGACCATAGGGAAACCATACAAGGGAACAGGACAAAAAAAAGACAAAACTAGCAGTCAAACTATAAATTGGAGACATTCGTGAGGGGAGGGAGAGGCATCAAAATGGGAGGGAAGAGCACAAGTCTATCGTGATGTTTCACAGGTGTCTCGGTGGTGGTAATTTTATGGGGACAACATCCGAGAGGAGAAATCAAACATTGTACAAAAGTGAACAACAATGTAAAAATATATGAATGAATAAATAAAAATGAAAAAAACAACAACAAACTCAACTTCATGTATATTTCAGATACAACACAGGCTTTTGGAGAAGGACTGAGGCTGGGGTAGATGAAATAGTGTTCGGGCTTCTGTTGCTGAGCCAAAGTGTTTGCAGGTTGGTGGTCCACTGGGCCAGCAATGTCACCGGCCTGGTCAGTATAGAGCTTCGGCATCTGACTTAACGTTCCTTTCTCTGGCAGGTTGCAGAGGCAGTGTTAACATCCCAACTGCAAACACATCAAGAGAAATCAAATTTTGTGATCAAGACCCCAAAGGTAATACCCTTTGCTCTACCCGGACCCATTTGAGGGCCTTGAGAACTGCCCTTCACTCTGCTTGTCTCTTCCTGAAACCCTTTCATATCCTTTAAGACTAATTTTAAAAAAACACACACAATTGTATGTGAGCCAGAATCATATGAACTTAAGGAGAATTCAACTCGAGACTTTATCAATTTAGTTTTTACTTTTGTTTTAAGGGACTTGATTTTTGTCTTTGTTTTCATGTAGCTGATTTTGGTTTCTAGGGCACCAGAGATCTTAGTCCCCAGCAGATGGTTGTGAGGGAGAAAATTCTTGATGTAGTTGTCCGTTGCTTTAAACGTCATGGAGCAAAGGGGTTGGATACCCCAGCATTTGAGCTAAAGGTAAGAGGAGAAAAAAGAGTGCTGGAGCCCCATTTCTATACCTACTTTTAGTTTCCCAGAGGAATTCTAGCCCTCCATTGAACTGTGATGGTTTCTGTTTGACCCTGGCAGGAAATACTCACTGAAAAATATGGAGAGGACTCTGGGCTCATCTATGATCTGAAGGATCAGGGTGGAGAGCTGTTGTCCCTGCGCTATGACCTCACTGTATCCTTCTAAGTGCTGGGGCCAGATTTCTCTCTTTCCAAAAGGGATGAGTATGACTCTGGGACCCTGTGGGGTGGCTGGCAGCAGCCTTTACTTCTAGTTGCTCCCAAAGTCAGTTCTAACATCAGTGTCTGGCCTGGAGGACTGTCGTTTAACTTTAATGCATTTCAGACTCCCTTGGGGAAACTTGCAGAAACAGATTTCTGGCCCTATGATCCAATAGTCTTAATTCTATAACTTGAATGGCATTTAGCAGTCTGCATTTTTAATAGGCAAACACGTGATCTTGACTTTTATTTTAAGAAACATTGACATAGAAGTTGTCACCAACTCCAGTTTGTGAAGCTTAACTGTTTTGAGACAGTTAAGAATTGATCTTAATGAATGTGAGTGACCCAGACTTGAAGTAAATGGGTCATTTCTATGTGCTTTTCCTGCTTTCTACTAAGCTTGCAGTTTTGTGATGTGGGATTCCTTCAGTTGACCCTGCTTAACGTATATTGAATACCAAGCACGGCTAAGCCTTGGAGATAGTGGGAAACTAGGCAGAAGTTCCTTAACCTAATGGATGGGAGCCAATGGAAATTGGTAGAGGCCCAGATCATCCTAATACTTTTATGCTGGGTATAGGCTTTGGATGCAGTGTTCTTCCTTAATCTATCTATGTGAGGTCCCTTTTGCTCGCTATCTGGCCATGAATAAAGTGAAGAAGATGAAACGCTACCATGTTGGGAAGGTGTGGCGTCGAGAGAGCCCAACCGTGGTCCAAGGTCGCTTCAGGGAGTTCTGCCAATGTGTAAGTGACCTGATGGTGATGGAGGCAGCATGATTGGTTAGTTTTGGGGTTGTAATTTAGAAACTGGCTGCTCAGTGGAAATTTTTTGCCATCTTTTTTTTTTTTTTTTTTTTTTTCTGTAGGATTTTGACATTGCTGGTGCGTTTGACCCTATGATCCCGGATGCTGAGTGTTTGAAGATCATATGTGAAATCCTAAGTGGGTTGCAGCTAGGGGACTTTCTCATCAAGGTGAGGCCACAGCTGTGAACTGAGAGAAGTCTGCATTTGATGTGATGCTGTCCTAAAACATAATTGACCCCAACCTTTCTGTCTGCAGCTCTAGGACTTTCTTCTATAGATATGTCTATCTATAGAGGTGGCTATCACCTATATCTGTATTTATTTGTCTATGTCTTTCTATAGCTACTGTGAAATTTCCTTTTTACCCCTTTTATAAGTCAGGAGACTAGAGACTGCCATTGTTAAGAGGAAAAGGGCCTTGATACGGCATTTGGGTTACTTCCATTGAATTCTCAGGTCAGTGATCGGCGGATTTTGGATGGGATGTTTGCTGTCTGTGGAGTTCCTGAAAGCATGTTCCATACCATCTGCTCCTCAGTTGACAAACTAGGAAAGGTAACAAAGAAGACATTTTTCAGTGGACCCTATCAGAGTTTCTGCCTTACCCTCAAATCCATATCCCAAAGAAAATAAAGAGATGATGACTGGAAGTGAGCTATTTCTGGGAGGGTGCTGGGGGACATTCTGGAACAAGATCTGAGTTTTGCTGTGCAGTAGGGATTGGACTTCCTAATCTGACTGCGACTTTGCAAAGTCTCATGTTAGCTACTTGTGATACACATACTGACTGAACGTGAAGTGTCCTTTTCCAGTTAAAGAAAGAAGGATCTTGAGATTGGGTTTATGTTTGGTTGTTCATGCAGATGTCTTGGGAAGATGTGAAATATGAGATGGTGGCAAAGAAAGGCCTGGATCCTAAAGTGGCTGATCGAATTGGGGACTATGTCCAATGTCATGGTAAGAACCAGGATCTTCAGAACTGTATGAAAGAACTAGGGTGGGGGTGATTTGTGCACCGTTTGTACCTCTGAAAGCGTTCCTTTGTGTAAGTATGCTTAGCTCCAGTATCTGACCTGAATTTAATTCCCCTTTTTGCTTATTGTAACCACTTTATGTCTTCAAAGGCAAAGGTATAGGTAAAGGAGAGACTCTGGTCGTATAACATTAAAATTTGTTTTAAAGAAAATGATGAACCCTAGCTCGGGCACATTAGAGATAAACTTGGATGAAAGATGTCTGGGTGAATATTATAGATCTTATTTCTCACCCACATTCTCCTCAGGTGGAGTGTCCCTCCTGGAGCAAATGTTCCAGGACTCTGGACTATCTCAGAACAAGCAGGCCTTAGAGGGCCTAGAGGATCTGAAGCTGCTGTTTGAATACCTGACTGTATTTGGAGTTGCTGAGAAGGTAAACTGAGTGAGGAATGTCCTCCTGCTGCCCTCTGGGGTTCTCAGGGTTCTCAGGTCTATCATGTTGACTACAACCTGTTCCCACAGATCTCCTTTGACCTAAGCCTGGCTCGGGGCCTGGACTACTATACAGGAGTGATCTATGAAGCAGTGCTGCTACCAACCCCAGCTCAGCCTGAGGAGGAGCCCCTGAATGTGGGCAGTGTTGCTGCTGGAGGACGCTACGATGGGCTCGTGGGCATGTTTGGCCACAAGGTGCCGTGTGTGGGGCTCAGCATTGGAGTAGAGCGAATCTTCTCCATCATGGAGCAGAGAATGAATGTAGGTCCTAGGAAGGGGTGGAATGGGACTGGAGGCTTAAAAACTCTCATGTTTCTGGAGAACTGCTTTCCTAATAATTCTTTTCATCCTAGTTTTTGGAATTACTGGTACAAAGGAAGTTTTTGGTAGCTTTACCAGCTCTCTTTCCTCAGAGGTTTGGTGAGAAGATACGGACCACAGAGACACAGGTGTTTGTGGCTACACCACAGAAGAACTTTCTTCAGGAACGGCTGAAGCTAGTTGCAGAACTTTGGGATGCTGGGGTCAAGGTATGGTTGCTGATATCCAAGCCACCTAGGTATGTAGGTAAAAGTCAGGTGGCAGGTCTATTTTTACCTTATACAAAGGGCAGAACTCAAGACCTTTCTAGTCTTCAGTAGAGTGTCTTCTTAGCAATGAGAGGACTAGTGACTGATTTTGTTTTAAATACTTGCTCCCAGTATGGTCACTTCTAAACCCTCTATTCTGTCTTGACCCTTTTTAGGCAGAGCTGATGTATAAGAACAACCCAAAACTACTAACCCAACTACACTATTGTGAGAATGCTGGCATCCCACTGGTGGTCATTATTGGTGAGAAAGAACTGCAGGAAGGAATCGTCAAGCTCCGAACAGTGGCCAGCAGGGAGGAGGTGAGTAGGTGCCAGCAGAAATAGAAAGGATCAAGTGATTCTGTCTTAAATTCTTTAAGAAGTTTGTGTCTGGCTGAGGAAATACCTCCAGGTTTAGTAGTGATAGAGATGAAGGGATATCCACCTCTAGTGGCCAGTGAGTTGCTGGAGTGGCAGAAGTAGTACAAAAGAAATCTCACTGGGAATCTTGAGAGTAATCAGTAAAATAGACATATTTCAGATATTTGAAAGACTTTTGTTTTTTTTATTTTTCAAATATATATATTTTTTTAATTTACGATTTATTTTTTATTTATACATACAAGCTGGGGTACAGGCCAGAGGTGTGGGGCGGCGAGAGGGTTCACCAGAGACAGAGCGGGTAGCAGAACAGGCAGATCAGAAATACACTGCTGAGGGGAGCAGCGGGCGAGGCAGGAGAGGTCTGCCGCACCATGTGGGATTCTCGGCCGGGTGTCGAACTCGCGTCGCTGCTGCCGACAGCTCCACAGTGCAGCGCTCAACCGCTGCGCCACCAGGGAGGCCCCCGAATGACTTTTGTTTTGAGGACATACATTCTCCAGGTCAGCTTGAAGCCCCCTTTACTCCCTATTGGTTAGATAAATGGTAGGAGCATTTATGAATTAAGTGAATTCAGAAAAGCAGCAGCTGAGGAGCTAGGATCACTCTCTAGTTTGTCACATGAGGGTTCTCTTGTGTTTCAGGTAGACGTTAAAAGGGAAAATCTCATGGCCGAAATTCAGAAGCGACTCTTTGAGTCTTGATCCTCACATGATCACCATCTGTGGCTCTTTGTAGAAAAGGCTTCATCAGGGCTGACGGACTTAACAACTGCAGGATGGATGACAAGTGCCTTCTGCTCCCTCCACTCTGCCTGGGTACAGAACTATGAGACCCTGACGACTCCTGGGCTAGTGTGAGCAGCTGTTCTGTGTGGGTGCAGATGGCGTGTATGTGAAAGAGACTTGCTCTAACTTCAAAGCCAGATGGTAAATTTGAAGTGCCATTGAATATCACCAAGGGGTGCTGAAGTGATTACTGTGAGAAACGCTCTGGGAAAATAGCCTCAGGCCAAGAGGATTCTGAACCATTGTGATACTTAGCCTTCCACTATAGCCTCTGGACCAGATTCTGGAGGAATTTATCTACAACCTGCATTGTCTTGTCCAGGGACTTTTTGGGAGACAGCAAGGAGGAGCAATGGCTGCTTTCTGCGTTGAGGACAGGTGCTATTCTAAGGGCAGAGCAGTGTCCCTATTGATGTGGCATCTTTCTAGCCCATCCACCGTTAACAATAGCAGGCTGAGGCTGTGTGTTTAATAATTCTGAATGTTGAACTTAAAGTGATCCAGCAAGGTGGAGTTCTGAATTTTTGAGCTTTAGGAGATAATTTCCTGTGTCAGAATCACTCCTGCGACTGTTCCATGTCCTACCAAAGAGGTGGTTAGTCTAGAAGTGGTTGGTTAATGCGTTAAATAAAGTGTTAAATATACTAGTTTGGATAATTTGTCATCAGTGGCTTGGTTTGCATAGATCACAGAAAACGCTGGAGTATACACTGAAGAATTTTAACCACGAGCTAGGAGTAATCTCCCTGGGCTGATGCTTTTATATTCAGTTAATGGAGCAGCCACAGTTCTTCCTGGCCCACTGCCCACCTCCTAGCCCCCCCAGTCGAGATATACTGTCAGGTCGCTAAAATTCAGCGACTCAGTGAGTCATCTGCTAGAGTTCTTCACCCTAGGTATTGCTGATGACTGGCCTTGCCAAGGTCAGTAATGTTGATTAAACTGTGCCCTACAAATAGAATGACTATAAATGTCTCTTGGTTGAAGGGAAAATGACTTAACCAAAAGGTGATAGCGTTGCTTCAAAAAAAGTGCAAAAAATGCTTTCCATGTGTGCACTGGAAAGGCTGTAGCCTTTGTAAACACATCAACGTTGTGGGGCCATATCTAAGTGCATACTGGTAAATGGGGTATCTAACCCAAATAACAGCTCTTCAGCCTTAAGTAAGGTTTAGAAACTCTTAGCTCTAAGTTAAGTAGTTGGGCACTGATCTTTAGCTTAGTTTCCTCGTTTGTAAAATAGACGAGTTGAACTGTATCTATCAGCTCTGGGATGCTTGTTTTGAAAGCCAGGGGGAAAAAAAAAAAAAACGTTCCCGGCGCCCTTACTTCCGCGTTGCTTCACACTCTTTTTGCGCATGCGCCACTTCCTTGGGGCGGAGGCGGGACCGACCAGTCGGCTTAAGCAACCCTTCGGTGCTTGGCCCCTGTAGAACTCGAGACGCTAATCTCATTGGAGGGCAAGCTCGCTTTACGGCTTAAGGCCGCCCTTTACGGCGTTTTCCAGCTTCCCATTCACTTCGCAGTGAAGATGGCGTCGGGCAGCGGGGTAGGTGTTGTGTGTGAGGATGAGATTTTGTCGGGGTCGGGGACGCTTCTCGGCGCGGAATATCCTGCACCCGACTGGCTTCCCGACACCTCCTCGCGACCCAAGGGTTCGGGTTCAGGAACTCCCCCTAAGACCCTGGCGCAGGGTCAGTGGAATCGTGGAGGTCTCTCGGGTTGGGGTCCTGAGGCCACCTCAGCCTCCTGGTGCGGTCTGGAGAGACTTGGTTCTCTAAAGGTCCTGGGGCCGCCTTGGCGGCGAGGAAGCTGTTCCCTTCATTTCTCTGGGGGTTCGGACACGATTAGCGACGAATCTTGAGCGCTTTTTTCCCCACAGACAAAAAACTTGGATTTTCGCCGAAAGTGGGACAAAGATGAATATGAGAAGCTCGCTGAGAAGAGGCTCACGGAAGAGAGAGAAAAGAAGGATGGTGGGTTCCAGCTCCGTCAAGGGTTGAGGGTATCGTAGAGACAATGCAGTGGCTAGAGTGCGGGTGGGAAGTGGAAAGGTACTGTCCTACCCCGTGTAACCTCGGCAGAGCGTTCCCTCCTGCTCCTCGATTTCTTCTCGTATAAAGTGAGAGCGAGGAGATGCAATGAGTGGTTTTGAGCTGCTTTCCAGCTCAGTTGTCCTTTGCTTCCTTGCACTGTCTTTGCTTGGCTCACTAATAGCACTTTTCGAAGTACAGAAAAGAGATTAGAATCCTTACTAGTGAAAGGAGTTATTCAAGACTCTGTGAACTTACTGAAGAGAACATTCCTATTCCAGTCAAGACCTTGCCCTACACTCTGAGAAGAGCAAGGGTACCCGGAAACATATGATTGTTTCACTGGGGCTCAGTAGTGCTGTTCTTTGCCTTACACAATGTAGTTGTTGGTGCTTCTCTCCTAGGAGAGTTTCCACTTTATAAAAAGAAATGTCTTATTTTTTTCTCATCTGTTTTCACATTTGTACATTCTTCTGCTTTATGTCCACATCATTTTGAACACACTAACCCTTTTCTTTTTTTTCTTCTTAGTTGTAGAATAGTTTTCTTAAATGTTGGTCTCTATTTTAGACTTTTCCCCAGTTCTTAGAAGGTTCCTTTCTGTGTTCTGCTCGGGTTATCTGTCTGAAAGCGTTACTGCAGAGTGTTCTTGTTCTTAAATAGTTGCTTTTTTTGGTGAAAATTCAGAACTGCCTTTATTCCAGTTAATCATTGAGTAGAAAACATGACACTCTTTTGACTTGGTGGCTTTATTTTAAAAAGGTTTGTTTTTATTTATGCATACAAGAACTGGGGTGTAGACCAGAGGTGCGGGGTGTGTGTGTGTGTGTGTGTGTGTGTGTGAGAGAGAGAGAGAGAGAGAGAGAGAGAGAGAAGGAGAGAAGGATGGGGATTCACTAGAGACAGAGTGGGGAACAGAACAGGTGGACTGACTGAAATACGCTGCTGAGGGGAGCAGCGGGCAAGACAGGAGAGTTCTGCGCAATGTGGGTTAGCTCCCTAGCCGGGATCGAACTCTTGCCACAGTGGCTGGTGATAGCTTGATAGCACTGAGACTTTAACCCTTGTGTGGAAATACGGGAAAGAGCTATAGTGAGTTAAGGGTTGGTTATCATTTTTCCTGTGTTCAGGGTCTTCCTAGCTGTTGTTGAGCACATTGACCCCTTGTTACAGTATTTAAAAAAGAAATGAGGGGCCTCCCTGGTGGCCTAGGGGTTAAGTCAGTGCTACTGCCTCAATGGTATGAATTCTATCCCAGCCAGGGAGCTAACCCACATGGCACAGCAGACCTCTCCTGTCTAGCCCGCTGCTCCCCTCAGCAGTGTATTTCAGTATATCTGCCTGTCCTGCTCCCCACTCTGTCACTGGTGAATCCTCTTATCCACCACACCTCTGGCCTATACCCCAGTTCTTGTATGCAAAAATAAATCTTAAAAAAAAATAGAAATCATAAACCTCTGGATATTGGGTTTCCTGCATTTGTTTTCCTTTCTAGTTGAGCAACTGTAATATTGAAGACACTTCCTTCCCCATTATATTTCAGGAAAACCAGTGCAGCCAGTCAAGCGGGAGCTTCTCCGGCATAGGGACTACAAAGTGGACCTGGAATCCAAGCTTGGGAAGACAATTGTCATTACTAAGACCACTCCACAATCTGAGATGGGAGGGTGAGTGGCTTTTCATCTTTCTCTTCAGCCACAAGTAGGTGTAATAAATTGTCTCTGTTGGGTTTATGAAGTGTTGAGGGTAGTCCATATAACAGTCTTGTTGACTAGTTCCATCCTTAGATTGATTATTTTTTTGTCACCTAAGGTCTGAGGTGAATGTAATTTTTCCAGGAGAGGTCAGTCTGTAGGTGTTTTTATATTAGCACTGTAATTGCTTGACAGGGATTATTTGTTCTCCTGCCAAGGAGAACAAATGGAGTTTGAAAGGACGACTGAGGAGATTACTAAGGGAGAAATTAGGTGAAACTTGGAGCTGCTCTCTGAGGTTCCAGATTGGTTGCAAAGGTGGTAGTTATTATGGATTGCTTGGTTGTGTATCTTCCTTCTAGACCAAGTTTATAACCTCTAGGAAGAAGGATCCTATAAGAACTCTTCCTTCTTTTGCGTATCACTCCTTCTCTGTTTAATTAGCTTTTTTAGCAGGTAGGCAACACAGTTGTGAGTGAATTTTCTGAGCTGCATAGTAAACCCTGTTGTCTTTCCTAGCTGTACTAGTTAATCTGTTGCTGTGTAAATTAACCCCAAATTCAGCAACATAAAACTGCAAATATCTCAGTTTCTGTGGGTAAGGAATCTGAGACGGGTATATTTAGGTGAGTTTTGCTCAGGGTCTCACAAAGGGGCAAGCAAGGTGTCTGCATTTATTTGAGGTGTGAGTGGGACTGGAGAATGTGCTTCCAAACGCTTTTGTGGCTGTGGTTTGGAGGCCTCAGGACCTCTCCATATATCTGCTCACAGAAAAGCAAGTGACTTCTCTGGAGCAAGTGATCCACATAAACAGACTAAAACAGAAGCCTCATTTTAAAGTAGCCTAACCTTGGAAGTGAATAGCACTTTTGATATATTCTGTTGGAAACACAGACCCACACTGATACATACTGGGAGGGGATGGCACGGGGAAGGGTTTGTTGACTGCAAATCTTAGGCAACTTATATAATCTCTCTGTGCCTCAGTCTCCCCATATAAGAAGGTGGGATTGTTGTGGGGGCCTTTTGGAGATTGGCTACCACACTTTCAACAACTACAGCTTTATGGAAACAAGTGTGCCTCCTTTTCCTAAAATGAAATTTCTCTTAAAAATGTTTTTAATTGTGCCTCCCTGGTGACCTAGGGGTTAAGTCTCAGTGCTACTACTGCAGTGACCTGAGTTCTGTCCCAGCCAGGGAGCTTCCCACATGGTGCAGCAGACCTCTCCTGTCTCGCCCGCTGCTCCCCTCACCAGTATATTTCAGTCAGTCTGCCTGTTCTGCTCCCCACTGTGTCTCTGGTGAATCTTCTCACTGCCCATACCTCTGGCCTACACCCCAGTTCTTGTATGCATAAATAAATAAAAATAAATCTTAAAAAAAAAGTTTGTTAATTGGAATGGACAAGGTCCTTAAAACCAGGTTTGATAGGTACCATTTCTTTCTCTTTGCTAGATATTACTGCAATGTCTGTGACTGTGTGGTGAAGGACTCCATTAATTTTCTGGATCACATCAATGGAAAGAAACGTAAGGCTTGGAGGTAGTTTGTGGCTGAGATTGGGGCTGGGATTGGGTTTTGAGGGTGGGCTGAGGGGACAGTAGGAGGAGCTCTGTTTGGTCCTTTTTTCAGTACCTGGGGAATTCTCTAGTTACTTCAGCACAGACAATCCTGTACTTCATTGTCTACTGCTTCTCTATGCCATGAGCTAAGACACTGTTCGAGGTTCTCAATAGGCCCAAATAATGTTCTCCTGTGCACCACTGCCCCACTGCTCTACAGTCTGCTCAGTGAGGGCAGTTGAAAGCCACTTGCATCTTGTCATCTGGGGTGGCTGTTCTTGCAAACATGTAAAGCCAACGGGGTTTTTCCAGGCAAAATTACTTTTACTGCATGCTTTATGAGATTCTTTTTTTTAAAAGTCAGGAAAAGACTATTTGAGAGATTGAAATTGTGATAATGACCTTACCTTCTTCACTGTGTGCCATGCAGATCAGCGAAATCTGGGCATGTCTATGCGTGTGGAACGTTCCACTTTGGACCAGGTAAAAAAGCGTTTTGAAGTCAACAAGAAGAAGATGGAAGAGAAACAGAAGGATTATGATTTTGAGGAAAGGATGAAGGAGCTCAGAGAAGAGGTAAGCCTCTACTGTCTTCCCCTCCTCCCCGCCCCGGCTTTGAGTTTTATGTTGTGCGTCACGGGCACGTGCTCTTCCACGTCGCGGTCCCACCCCCGGAGCACAGTTATCTTTTGAATTTATATCAGGGGAAACGTTTATTGCCCTTTTAGGGGGACTCTTGTGATATGAAGGGAATGGTTCCAAAGTTGGTCTTTTACTTTCAGCTTTCATTTATACTTTTTTTCCCCTGAACAAAAGGAGGAATTAACTAAATGTACTTAGTCCCCAAGAAGTCCAAAGAACCAACTGACTGGGTCCAAATTCTCTTTCCTCCATCTTCTGGCTGCAACTCTTAGGCAATTTATATAATCGCTCTGTGCCTCAGTTTCCCCATATAAGAAACAGTATAATAGACATAAAGTACTTAAACATTTTCTAACTTGTACTGCATGCCCCAGAACACCAGTTCTGGTATTATATTGTTTCGTTCCCATAACCTTGTCCAGAACTAGAGATTATCTATAGGCTTGAGAAGTGCCTTCCGAAGGCTACAACTTCTCTTTTTTGGTCCCTTGTAATCTTTATCATGACTTTTCTCTGCTCTTAAGATTCTGTCTTTAACTATTTTCTTCTAAAGATAGAAAAGAATCTTGAAATTCATCTGTCTTTCAACAACATTTGGCGCAGGAGTCTGAACTGATTCTGAGTGATTTTTTTTTCCCTCCCAGGAGGAAAAGGCCAAAGCCTATAAGAAAGAGAAACAGAAGGAGAAGAAAAGGAGGGCTGAGGAGGACTTGACATTTGAGGAGGATGATGAGATGGCAGCTGTGATGGGCTTCTCTGGCTTTGGTTCCACCAAGAAGAGTTACTGAAGCTTTCTATGCTTGGCCCTTTACTGGGCCTAGTTTTGTGTGTGTGTGGGATCAATTTGGGGGAGGCACTTGGGGAAAGTCCTGCAGAGTGGCAGTGGGGAGGGCTAGAGGGTGGTTGTTGTGGTTTCCCTCTCCCTTGAGAGAGGGCACAGGGTGCAAAGGTAATGTTCTGGCACATTCCTTCAGCCTCAGTATATCACTGGAGTCACAGGACCTCTGCCCATCTAAGTTTCCAATAAAGAGAAACCTCTTCTGAGGCTGCTATCCCAAAACTCCCCCTGCATTTTTCCCACTTCATCTGTCCATTCTCTTCTCTGAGCATCCTATGTTTATCCTGTGTTCAGCCTTCGTTCTAATTTTCACCTCTACTCAGCCTGCAATGGAGGGGTTCTCTGGGTCCCCAGTTTCCAGTTGATAGCATATCTTTGACCACCCTCACCCCTTCCCCTGTGCCCCCATTTCCTGCATCCCCCTGTGGTTCTCTGGCCACCTGTGCATGCATGTGTACTTCTGCCTGGGTTGGTGGTGTGTGCGGGTGTGTGTGCATGAATCTGTCACATACAGGGAGCTTGAGCTTGAACCTCAGAATGCTGTTGCCTTGGGGCCTGATGTTCTCGGCTTCCTCAGCGCATGTAACAGAAAATTAAATGGGACGAGTGTTTGGTGTGGTTTGTGTTTGGTGAGTTTTTTAATCTTTGTTCTTCAGATGTTGATGCTTCAGCTTTTCCTATTGGTTTCATTTTATTGAGGATTACTCTTTTTGTCTTCCTTGTGAGCAGGTTCTTGGAAGGACCTGTTTGATGCAAAAAAGAAAAAGGAAAAAACCTCCTATGGGTGCCCTTGGGTCACAGGCTGTCCTACTAAATGCCTTTTGCCACACCTGTTCCACAGTGGTGGGAACTCTCCATGTTCTTCCCTGTGCATTGTTTTCTTTCCACACTGAGGACTTCCATATAGATAGAACTTAACTCTTGTCTCACTTCATTTGAGCCCTACCCCCTTTTTTTTCTAGTTTCCATCGGCATGAGCTGTACTTTCCTCTGATGGGATCTGTGTCCAGAGGAGTCTGAATGAAACTTCTCCTAAAATTTTAGCCTCCTTTGATCTTCTGTTTTTGGAATAGCAGTGCTCGGGGTTGAACCTAAGTGTTTTCCTTAGTGTCTGCAGCCACACTCGGCACAGAATTACTTAGTACTGGCACTGTTGACATTTCAGCCCAGATAATTCTTTGTTGTGGGTGCACCCTTTTGCATTGTGGGGTGTTTCGTAGTATCCCCAGTCTCTACTCACTGGATGCCAATATTACCCTCTCCCCAAGTTGTAACAAATAAAGATGTCTCTGTCCGTGGGAGGAAGAAGGACCAAAATCAGACCCCTCAATGTGGGAGAGCTGACTTTCCCACTTTGGTATAATCTGAGAATTGGATGGCACAGACTTGTTAGATAAAAACAAAAATAATAATAATCCTTTAATATTCCCTAGATCAGGGAGTGTGCCAAGCCCCAGGGATGCAGAACAAAACAAAAGGAAAAAAAAGTGATTACACAAACTCAAAGCAGGTGCATTCTATAATTTTTACTGGTTCTATACCCTGCAAGGGGCTCTCTGGGTTAACAAGATCACTACCCTGTGTCTATGTATGTTCTCTACCTCGGTTTAGGTCCTCACACATGTTTATATAGAATCTGAACCATTGTGGGTCATCGTTCTCCCTCCCCCCACACAAATACCATCCTTTTCCCTTTGGACTTCTGTAAAAATTGCCTTGTTGTCAGGCCTGCCTTTTGCCTAGTTAATTCCTGGTTCTGAATCTTGCCACTGGGGACACTATCTACTGGCTCAAGACCTGGCTCAAAGTTTCACATACAGTAAGTATTTGTTGGCCAAATGCAGATGTATTGGGTGCTTTCCTGGCTGGCATGTGGTGCCGCTTCTTAGGTAAAACTACCCTGTTGACTGGATCCGCTGCTTTCCCTTTCAAGGTAGACTGATGAAGGTATAGTTCTGAGTTCTTCCATGATGGGGGATTCATTCTTTAGGAAACTGTTTAATTTGATTTCAAATGATTGCCCTCCCCCATTGCTACACTGGAATCTTATTTCTGGCCACTTCCCCTAAAAAGCAGTTCTGAATTCCAGGTTCTCTGAATTCTGTTGGGACTGGCAAGTGCCAGGGGGCTTTGCTTGGTCATGAATGTTTGGAGGGGCTGAAGGTGGTAACTTAGAAAAGAGGGAGAGTGTGGGATGGAAATTTAGGAGCCCAGGCAAAGCCAGAGAACTAAGAAATATCTGGAAGGCAGACTTGGATGTTTGTGGTCTTTCTGAAATCCATGGTCATTTTGCATTCTACTGGAGGAATATACCTGTGACTAGCCTTTATCTTGTTCATTTATTAAGTGAGTGCTGAGGAGCTGAGAGTGTCCTAGGCCCTGGTGTTATCTTCTGGGGTAAGACCCCATTGTATGGAATTTTTGTTCTGATGAAATTGCCCTTTAAAGTATTTAAGGAAACAAAAGATCCCTGTGGCTTCAAATCAGTCTGTGACTTAGGCTCCCCCTGGACCTCTTGCATCTCCCATAAGTCCCTCTTAAAAATTTAAAGTGAAGACTTGACCAGAAGTTCTATTCGAAAGGGTACTTGCTCTGTGTATATATGTACAAGAATGCACTGCAGTTTTGTTTATTACAGTGAAACGTTTAAAATAAAACCGGCACCTTTATACTTGAATGTAACTCAGCTATTATAGGATACATGAATTAGATGTGTATATACTGACAAGAATTGTATTAAGTCATACAGTTTAGCAAACACAGAACCAATGCTCAACAACTTGATCCCCAGTAATCCCACCCAAATCATGAGATTATATTGTGTTGACAGGAGGACTGGAGGGGATACCCACTGAAATAGTAACAGATGAACTGGAGGAAAGAAGGAAATGTAGGAAAAGTTAGCTGTTCACAGTATACATAAAAGGAAGAGGGTATTCATGTTTAAAACAATTTATAGGGATATTAAAATAAGAGGTAATACTATTTAACACCTGGCAAAGAACTGGGGAGTTTATAGCCGTTAAGTTGCAAAAATGTAGCGCTTGTGTGAAAGTTGATTTGGTCAGTGATTACCTGGTTGTCTGGGAAAGGCAGTGACTAGAGGGTGTGTCCAAAGATATGTGGTGGATCAGGTGACCACCGAAGGTAGGGGTGAGGCCAGCGCAGCTGCGGAAAAGCTCACTAGGAGTAACAGCGACCTGGGTCCGCACTAACCAGTACCTTTAGATTGGTAGCTTCAAGGGGGGGCGGAGGGAGAGGGAAGAGGCTATGGATCAGCTGATGTGCTAGAGGCTGTGTCATGCGGAACCACTCCCAGTGTTAGGTCATTGTGACGTATGTCCTGCTTACCAGTCAAAGATATGTAACTCTGCCCTCCTACTGGGGCTGGCTATAGCTCAGCGGTTACTTCGTAGGATTGCATCTACTTAAACCGCCCTCTAGGGTGGTTCGAGACCCGCGGGCGCATCTAGCCCTTTTGCTATACTGGGTCTTCATTTTTCCAGTAAAAGATTACCAGACAGTTTTGAGGCCATACCTCCCCCACCTCCCCGCAGAGCTTAGAAATTATGTTTTCTACCAGATGTTCTGCTCCGTGTAGACTGGGAAAAAGTGTTCCTTGGAAAAATGACTGATTCAAGGAAAGGGGTAGAAAATACAGAGATGAACCTGAAACATCTTGTAGTGTGATAAAACAAAAAATTTAAACATTACTTTTTGTGTTTGGTAATGTTTGTGTTTTGTTCCAAAAACTGCCTTTGTAATTGTAGCTTTTCTAATGTCCTCAGTTTCATTCCCTTACCTGGTCTGTGTTATTTGTCAGCTATATCTTGTTTTTCTCCTAGTACCCATAAAATTTCTCTTCATCATCGAACCCTCAAGGGATACCTCCCCTTCAGGTCATCTCTTCAGAAAGATGCCTCCCTAGGATTGCCTTTCTGGTCTCAAACTTTTCCCTTTCCTGCCTTACAATTTTGTAGTCATTTTGTTTTTAGGAAACAAAATTAGCCTACTATTTTCCACCCTGGTAACCAGGTTTCAGTTGGATATCTAGAGCTTAATATAGCTAAGGGTCACCATTACCATGTTTACTGAATATTCCTAAGTTCTTCAGTGGATGAAACAACGCTAGTAAAGCGCTCAAGAGGGGCTTTGAGGACAGTATTCTGAGATCTTGTATATTTAGAACTGATTTTCTATATCCTTGGTATTTGAAGAACATATCTTAGTTCACACTCATTTTCCTTGAGTTTGCCTTTCTTTGTATGTCTTGAAATAATACAACCTGATTTTCTTTCTTTTGTAAATGATTTGTTCATTTTACAGGCGCCCAGGGGATATTTTTTTCTTTCACATTCCTGTTTCATGGTTAGTTTTTTTTTAACATTCTCAATTTTGTTATCTTCATTTTATATTACACCTGCCACTTTCTGTTCATTTTGAAATGTCTTATTTTCCAATTTCAGCAGTCACAAATGAGGCAGGAATTTGGATCCTTTACCAGACTCCTTAGTTCAGGAGTGCCCTCTTCTGTTGATAGAAAGAAGTACATTTTCCCAAAGCAGAAGGCATTATGGCACCCAGGTTGATAAATGTTTTGATTTTGTGATTCTCTTTAATTTCTGTGGTAGTCTACATTTTCACTACTTGTTTCTTCCTTTCTTTTCATCATCAAGCCCTCAAGGGATTCCTTCCCTTCAAGTCAACTCTTTCCTTCAGAAAGATGCCTTCCCAGGATTGCCTTTCTGGTCTCAAACGCTTTCAAACCTTCAATTATCATCCACTAGGTCTCAGACTACTATTGAGACTCTGGTGGTAGTTTTATGTCTTCTGTGATTACCAGATCCCTTTCTAGAATTATCTATGCCATCTTGATGTCTGTGGTATAGCTTCGTAACTGGACACTGATTTCAGACTTCTGGATTTTATAACTGGGAGAGAATAAATGTCTTGTTTTAAGTTGCCAAGTTTGTGTTAATTTGTTTTAGCAGCCCTGGGAAACTAATGAAGTGCTTTTTTATGAATACATATAATAGATAATATCAGTTTATATCAACTTAAAAACTGATTATTTAATTTTAAAGTTACTCTTGTGCCAGCTGCACAGACATATTTGACCCTGTTGCTTACTACTATACTAGTACAAGCAAATGATGCTGAAACTTTGCTTTCTCAGCTATTAAAAAAATTGTCTACTTCATAAGGTATTTGAGTGGATCATAATCCAGAGTGCATAGAATTTATACACCAAATAGTCTAATATTCCAAATTGATCAGCTCAAGTGATAGAATTAGCAGTAGTATAAATTTTGGATGACATTATGTCTCTTCCTTCATTTTCTGATCTTATTCTTTTAATCATTTCTACATGTTTTATTTTTCATACTACTAATTTACTTTTTATAGTTCCCTATTATCTGCAGTTATTTTTAAGTTGCCTTTTTTTTAGTAAGAAAAGTTGCTATAAATTCTGTGGATGGTCATTCCAGTATCTGAAGTCTGTGCCATACTGTTTCTACCCTCTCTTGGCTTTGCTTTTTCCTCTTTGCTATTTGTCTTGTTTTTATCTCTCACTGCCTGTGTTCATGGTCTTTGAAAACCACAATGTTCCTCAAGGCCTGAGGCGAATGTGCCCACCTCTGGTGAGGCAGTGACTGTCTTTCAGGCATCTGGGGTGCTATCAGTAGAGGACACGTTAGAAGAAATTCATGGATTGCGGTTCCCTGTTGTACCCTGGCAATGCAAATCCACACAAAGGATGTCTGGTGTGTTTTGACTCATCCATTTTGGACATTGTCTATTTCTTTCTGACAGATCTGGCGTTAACTCTTAAAACACCATCCCCTTGGCTTCTCACCCATTTTCCAGATGTAGTTGCCAAACAACTCTTCGTTAGGTGAATATTCCTGTTTCCATTGCTGTGTCTTTGCAAATATTATTCTCAGCTGAACATGCTAATGTACTATGATTAGTTCCATTTTTTAAATTTTATTTTTCGTGTGGTTAATAATTATCCTATAGTTAATCAATAACTTAATCTAAGAACAAGGAATGTTTATCTACTTGCTGAAGTCCACTTTTGTGTCTTTTAGAAGGGCATTAGTTTTTTTCACATGAGATTTTGCACATCTCTTGATAAATTCACTTTTAAGAATATGTTTTTTGTTTTTTTTCTTATCTGTAAGTAGGGTTTTCTTCTGCAGCCGCTCAAGACAAGCCTCCTAAGTTCCCTTGCTTATTTAAACTTGTCTCCTCCTACTTGACAATGATTTGCCTCTTTTGTCCTTTCTCTCATTGCCCTCCCTGTACTTGGGCCTGTTTGAATCAACAGTGTGGTACATACCCTCAATGAGCCAATATTGATATATTATTAGTAACCAAAGTCCAGTACATAGTAGGATTTACACTTTGTATTTTCTGATTCTCTGGGTTTTGACAAATATATAATGTCACTTTCCAATGTAAGAGTATCATAGAGAATAGTTTCACTATCCTCCAAAATGTCCTGTGCTCTACTTGTTCATCCCTCCACTCACACTAAACTTTTTACTGTCTCCAAAATTTTGCCTTTTCCAGAGTGGCATATAATTGGAATAATAGCTTTTTGACTACATAGCTACAGTTGGAGTATGTAGCTTTTTCTAATGGTTTCTTTAACTTAGCAATGTGCATTTCAGTTTGCTCCATATCTTTTAATGGCTTGATAGTCATTTATTACTCAATAATATTCCATCCCATCAGTGTCCCACACTTTATCATTCATCTCTTGAAAGAAAATTTGGGTGCTTCAATTTTGGGGACAGTTATGAATAAAGCTGGTGTAAATGTATTTTTTTCTTTTTAGACATAGTTTTCGACTCATTTGGAGAAATAACTAGGAGCACAATTAATGGATCATATGGTAAGACTTTAGTTTTCTAAATAGCTTCCAGAATGTTTTCAAATTCAGTGTAGCAGTTTGTATTCCCACCAACAATGAATGAGAGTGCATGTTGCTACACTTTTGGTTTTTCAGCGTTTGGATTTTAGCTATGCTAGTTCCTATGTAGTGGTATCTCATTGTTACTTTAACAGTTCCTTAGTGACGTATGATATTGAACATTTTTTAATATGCATATTTTGCAATTCATATATATTCTTTGATGAAATGTCTTGTGCCCATTTTTAAAATTGAGTTGCTTATTTTCTTATTCTCATGTTTTAAGTTCTTTATGTATTGTTTAGTCCATTTGGGTGGCTATAATGAATCAACATAGAATGGGTGACTTGTAAATTTAAAAAATGTATTTCTCATAGTTCTGGAAGTGGGGAAATCCAGGATCATGGCTCTGGCAGAATTGTGTTCGGAAAAATCTTCCTGATCCATAGGTTTTCATCTGTTCACTGGGTAGAAAGGGGTGGGAAACTCTGTGGGATATCCTTTAGAAGGGCACTAATCCTGCCCGTGAGGGCTCTGCCTTCCTGACTTAATCACCTGCCATCACCTTAGTAACCTCCCATCGTTCTATTATCCCATCTCCTATTATCCGCATCTTGGGAGTTAGAATTTCAACATATGAATGGGAGAGGGGGCACAAGCATTCGTCTAGAGCATATATTTCAAATAGAAGTTCTTTATCAGGTATGTGTTCTGCAAACATTTTCTCCCAGTCTGTGCCTTGTTTTACCATTCTCTTAAAAGTTTCTCTCAGAGCAGAAGTTTCTAATTTTAATGAAGTCTGTTATCACTTTTTCATTTTGGATTCTGCTTTTGGTGTAACATCTTAAAAAATCATCATCAAACAAGGTTGCCTACATTTTCTTTTTTCTTCTAGCTTTATAGTTTTACATTTAGATCTTTTGATTAATTCTGGGTTAAGTTTTGTGACAACTCTAAGGTCTGTGTGTAGATTCATTTTGTTTGTTTGTATGTGATGTTCAGTTACTCTAGCATTAGACATTTGCTGAAAAAGTTCTTCCTTCTCCACTGATTATTTTTTTTCTTTGGCAAAAATCAAATGACTGTATTTGTGTGGGTCTGTTTTAGGGCCCTATTTGTTCTGTTGGCATATTTTTGTCTGTTCTTTTGCCAGCACTACACCACCTGAGCTTTGTAGCTTTATATGATAAATCTTAAAGTCAGGTAGTATCAGTCCTCTGACTTTGCTCATCAGTATTGTTTTGGTTATTGTAGGTCTGTTGCTTTTTCATAAAAACTTTAGAATCAGTTTGTCAGTATCCACAAAATAACTAGCTGGGATTTTTATTGGTATTGCATTGAATCTATAGATCATTTTGGGAAGAACTGACATCTTAATAATACTGAATCTTCCTATCAGTGAACATTTCTTTCCTTATATTTAATGTTTTTTTATTTCTTTCATCAGAATTTTATACTTTTTTCTCATATAAATCCTTTACTTATGTTATTAGATTTATACCTAAGTATTGCAGTTATTGTGGTGCTAATATAAATGGTGTTATGTTTTAGCTTTCAAATTCCAATTGTTCATTGCTAATATACAGGACAACAATTGATTTTGTATATTAACTTTATCCAACCACCTTGTGATAATTTTTCATTAGTTCTAAAAGTTTTTAGTTGATTTCCTACATAGATAAAAAGGGACTTGAGCAAGTGAATTAACATTTCTTGTTCTTAGATTAAGTCGATTATTATCTATAGGATAATTATGAACTACAGGAAAAACAAAAATAAAAAAGGAAATAATCAAGTATGGGCTGCAAGAATTTTGTAGTTTTCCATAGTGTCCCAGTCCAGAAGTTAGGGACTAATGTAGACAGAAGTGGTGACATTGACTATTGGCATGCTCTTCTATGTTTATAAGGTCATGCCACAGCAATGTGTTTATCTGCATAAATCCAGTAAGACTCCCTTTTTTTCTGTAATAGACTACTGTAAACACAGTTGTATTCCTATTGCTTTGTCATATTTGAGACCAGACTGCTTTCTGTTATTTGGATTCATATAAGAACTTACAAGAAAGGATCAGAATGATACCTTGCTTTCGAGGTTCCAGGTCTACCAGGAAAAGGTTAAGGAACGCCCAACCATAAACTCCAGGAATATTTGGGGACCTTGAGAAGAGAGGACATTACCCAAAGATACAAGTATCACAGGTGGAAGTATAGTGAGATCGTGGCGTGATTTTGAGCCCAAGAGGCTGCCCGTTAAGAGCTCAATTAAGATTCCTTATGAAAAGCCACAACAAAGTATATTTTTAAAAGTATATGGTTATATTTTTGTTCTTATTGTGCTTGTGCAGAAGCAAAATTGGCCAAGTTTACTAGACTTAATTTGCAAATGAATTCATTTTGCTATGATTATTTGCTAAAACTGGAGAGAAGGTAGAGAAAAAGTATGTTTCAATAACACCTTTTTGAGGATACCAGATTCTGATCCTGTTAATCATTTTTGAGAATTTTACTATTTACCTGTGAACTGGACTGGATCCTGAATTTTTCTAATATCTAATTATGACTTTCAAAACTTTACAGTTTTCCTCTCAATCTTTTTGGTTTGGCATGACTGAAAATTAAAATTTATTTTTTTCTAAAACCATGCAAGCAGAAATGGGAAACTTTGTTAGAGAGATCACCAAAGCCACTGTGCCAATCCTGACTCTTGTTTTCCTAAATACCTGATGACATTGAACTGCAAATAAGAAAACTGCTACCTACTCTAACTCCTCTGAAGGTGCTTTGACCCCTGAAAGCATCTAGAAATCTTTACTGCCCTTTCACAGGACACCTGTATGGACACATGGTTTGTTTCAGTCTTTAACCTCTTTTTCTTTTGTTTCCATAGAAGTGCCTTGTTGCTCATAAAATATAGGCTTAACTTTTTTAGATGCAAGTTTAAGTCTTTAATAGCCTAGAGTGATCAAGATCTAAAGTCTTAAGCATTTACAATTTTTAAAGTTTAACATAATTGTGTCTACATAGAATGGATTTCTTTTTTAAAAAATTCTCAATTGAGGGGGCCTTCCTGATGGCTCAGTGGTTAAGCACTGGACTGTGGAGCTGTTGGCAGCGGTGATGCCCAGCTGGGAAGATTCCCATATGGTGCAGCAGACCTCTCCTGCCTCGCCCACTGCTCCCCTCAGCAGTGTGTTTCCGTCAGTCTGCCTGTTCTGCTCCCTACTCCGTCTCTGGTGAACCCTCTTGCCGCCCCATGCCTCTGGTCTGTACCCCAGCTTGTATGCCTAAATAAATAAATCTTTAAAAAAAATTCTTAATTGAGGTTACTTTAGTTTGCATCATTGTTTGTATTATGGAAGTATAGGATCTACCCCTTCACATGTTGTTACTACAGTGCATCCACTACCAATGCACCTATAGTCCACTGCATGGTGTAGGCTTAACTTTGGATTTACCGCAAGAAGTCCTCCAGAAATTAGTACAACTGTTTAATAGACCTTCTGGCTTGGACTAAATAGCAGTCCAGCCCTGCTTGAGTGAGACTCTAAAATTTCTACTCGTAACCACTGTAAATTCATTAAACCAGTGATAACATTCATGGATCAATATTAGTAAGAAGATAATAATAATGCCACAAAATAACCCTACAATACTTGTCTGACCTGTTCAAAATACAATACAGAGAAGTGTACTTGTCCAGATACTGGACACTTTTTTTATTTTATTTTTTAAGATTTATTTTTAATTATTTATGCATACAAGAACTGGGGTGTAGAGGTACAGGGGCTGAGAGGATTCACCAGAGACAGAATGGGGAGCAGAACAGGAGAATCTACTGAAATACACTGCTGAGGGGAAGAGTGGGCAAGACAGGAGAGGTCTGCTGTGCCAATGTGTGTTAGCTTCCTAGCTGGGGATCGAACTCATGAACTCATGCCATGGTGGCTGGCGATAGCTTGATAGCACTGAGATAACCCATGTGCCACCAGGGAGTCCCTAATTTCTCCATTTTTGAAAAACTGTTACGCCAGATATAGGATTTTTTTTTAATATTTATTTTTACATACAAGCTGGGGTACAGGCCAGAGGTGTGGGGTGGCGAGAGGGCCCACCAGAGACAGAGCGGGAAGCAGAACAGGCAGATCAGAAACACACTGCTGAGGGGAGCAGCGGGCAGGGCAGGAGAGGTCTGCCGCGCCATGTGGGATCCTCCCCAGCTGGGCGTGGAACCCGCATCATGTGCTGCCAACAGCTCCACAGTGCAGCGCTCAACCGCTGCGCCACCGGGGAGGCCCCAGATATAGGATTCTTGATTCACAACTTTTTCTTTCAACCCTTTGAGTATATCAATACATTGCCTTCTGGCCTCCAATGCTAGTAATAATTCTGCTTATAATTGCACTGAAAGACTATCTCCTCTCAGCTTTCTATATGTTACTTATGTACTTTATTGTGTGTTATGCAACAGAACATTTTTCTACAGTATCATAGTGTCAGTTGGGTGGTAGCATCATTTTAAGACCAGAGTTTAAGGAAAAGGAACTGAATATTTTAAGTGCAGACATTATGAGGTCTTTAAAAGCTAAAACTTAGCACAGATTTTCAGACTGGAAATGATAAGGCCTTTGAAACATCCTACAGATTTTATTTTATAATAAAGTATCAACTACTTTTAACTCATAAACACAAAGCTCTTTGCAGTTCTTCTTTTTTTTCTTTTTTTAAGAATAAAAGGGTCTTAAAGGCCAAAATGTGAGAAAACCACTATCGTTTATCCCTGCTTATGATTGGTTCATTCCTTGCTCTGACCCCATAAGGAGACACTGTGACTGAATCACCAAAAGAACCTATATAGCCCATGACCAGGCCTCCATTTTTGGTCCTTACAGTCCAGGAGGCTGTTGGGTTGTTTTTTTTTTTTTGGTGACTGGATAGACTGGACTCTACTAGCTTGTTTTCTCCTCCCCTTCATTTTGTTTATTACCCTTCATTTTGTTTATTATTTCTTATTTCTCTGTTTTTCTCATTTTTTAATTATTTTCCTCTTACTGTTCTTTGTTGTCTCATTTTTGTTTATTCTTTTGTCTCATTTTCTTTTTGTCATTTTTTTCTTTGTGTTTAGTATTAGTTGGCATGTTCCTTAAAGTTAGTATAACTGGCATAGTTAACATAATTAGTATAGTTAGTATTGTTTATTGGCATGTTGTTTGTTGGCATAGCATAGTTAATTAACATTGCTAGATTATTAGTTTTAGCATATTGTTAGTATCATAGTACTATTTGGTATCATAATTGGCATTATTACCATTGTTGGTATAGCTATTGGGTCACCATGATTCAGGACCTTCAGACCACCTCTGCTGATGAGGGGACACATATCAAAAATTATGAGCATCTCAAGATATTTGATGAAGGTGCCTTTATCAAGGTGAAGCTGGTCTAGCACATTGTGATCAGGACATAAAATAACACTGGTCAACAAATTTTTTATAAAAGTCATGTTACTGAAATAAAATCAGTCATTTCCTGTCAATTTGTATGTGTTCAACACGAATATGACAGTCAAATTCTAATTTTGGCTCTAGGTTTTTTTTTTTGTAATCTGCAATAAATTGATGTTTACATCACAAAATGCATGCCAATAGTAATTGGCCTACGGTTGATACCTGTAAAAAAATCAAGTCATAGACTACTTCTCAGATTTCTTCGCTTGTCTCTTGTACAGCTGTTTAGGAATAGAACAGATAGAAGACGGTTTCCACTGTGCAAAAGCACAGCCTTAAGACTCAGTCCTTTCTTTTTTTTTTTTAAAGATTTTTTTTTTTTTAATACATACAAGCTGGGGTACAGGCCAGAGGCGCGGGGCAGCGAGAGGGTTCACCCGAGACAGAGTGGGGAGCAGAACAGGCAGATCAGAAATACACTGCTGAGGGGAGCAGCGGGCAAGGCAGGAGAGGTCTGCCGCACCATGTGAGATTCTCCCTGGCCAGGCGTCAAACTCGTGTTGCCGCTGCCGACAGCTCCACTGCGCAGCGCTCAACCGCTGCGCCACCAGGGAGGCCCCAGTACTTTCCTTTCTGAAGAAAGGCTCCAACTGCTGGTGGCGCTTTCAATAGAAAGTAATTGTGACATCTTCTAGAAGATTCCATTGTTGGAGTCTTGATCCTAGCAATTCTGCCTTGTTCTTGGATAAGTCCAAGTCACAAACCAGGTCATTTAGTTCTTCCTGTGTTAGTCTGTGTGGGGTTGATGATGCACCACAGTGAAAATCTGGATCACTGCACGCTGATGGAACAGGAGAAGACCATGTCGGCTCACCTTTGTCCTCATCAGACGAATCAAGAGAATATTCTGCTGGAGGTTCTGGAATAGGAAGTCCCTCGCCATATGGAACTGGTCTCAATGCAGATGGAATGTTTAGGTAGACTATTCTCGATTTCTTTTGCTTTGTTATTCCGCCGGAAAGAGGAGGAACCAAGCAGAAGTAACAGTCTTTTATGTGGTTGCTTGGCTCTCTCCACACCTTGGGGACTGCAAACGGCATTGATGGTCTTTTGCCATTTAACCACTGTGAAAGCTGTGTTGTACATGTAGCACAGCACATATGTGGGGCCCAAGGTTTATCTTGGTCACCAACCTTGCATCCAAAGTCAAGATGATAAGCCTTCTTCACTTGAGAAGTAATCCTTTTCTTCTGGTTGGCAAATGTCACTTCCCCACAAATAGAGCAGAAATTGTCCACGCTGTTAATGCACTTTCGAGGCATTACTGTTCTGTATTGTGCCTAAATAGATAAAATCGTAACAGTTCCATGGAACAGTAGCTTAAACTGTCTTGCACAAAACCTGAAACATTTTCAATGCTCAATCTTTCTGACAGGGCTTTCTATAGTGCCCTACTGACATCAGCTTACTTCAGCAGCCGCCTGGCAGTAGTATTGCATTGCATCAGAAAATGATGCAGTCAACTCTGGACGATGTGTGCATGATGGTATTATGCAATGCAATGCAATATGATATAATTCTAGGCTGATTTAGAATGTTGTTGTAGTCCTTCTGGATAAATTTACACGGTGAAACATATAAAATGAATTATATGAAATATCTTCAAAATGAGAGCTAATAAAAATTTTTCAGGGTTCTATTCGTGTTCAGCACACCAAGATACTACAGATTAGGGCCTTTTTAAGTCACTAACTATCTCAGTGTTGACCAGTGTAATTTATGAAAATAATTAAGAAGAACCATAGTTACTTCAGCTTCCATGAACTTTTCTAGAAAGTCCAAAGTATTAAGACCTTGAATCATTGGCATATTGTTGTTGTTTGAGATGACTAACATAGAGGAAACATTAATCCTTGTCATGTAATACATTAAGAGGGGAGATTTGTTTATCTTATGACAGAAAAAGTCTGTATGACAGACCGATGACTGTATGACAGAAAAAGAGACCCATGGCGACTTCAGATGGCTGACATCGGGTGCAGCACTGCCACCGGGAAGGCCTTAGCCACAGACCTGCAGCCAGAGGACCTGCCTGCTGCTACTGAATGGAACATTAAAATCACAGACCTTGGCCTTAGTGATAAATTTACCAGTCATAAGCTGAGTACCTATTATGGCAGCCCCTTTTACATTGTTCTGGAAATCTTCCCGAACCCAAACTACAGTGATGCTGCAGTAGACATGTGGAGTCTGGGACTTATTTTGTATACTATTGTCCTTGGATTCCTACCTGCTGTGGGAAAGGATTTCTGGAAGCTGTGATGGTGGAGACTGAGCAGACAATTGTATATTCCTTTATTCTTATCTCTTGAATATAAACAGCTCTTGAAAAAATGATGACCCTTGACCCCAGGGGCAGAGGAACATTAGACAAAATGACACATCCATGGATCAACAGGAATGAGGACAAACTCATACCTTGCAGTGAGCTGCCCCATGACAAGAACCCCCCACTGACACAGATGATGATAAACATGGGGTTTCAATGGGGCCAAACCAGGATTCAGTAACAAAGGAAGTATGAGGCTATCATGGCAACGTGGCTCACATGGAGCTCTAAGAAACCCAAGGTGGAGGGCCACACTGTAACTGGACTAAAGGGCCCCTGGGCTGGATGCACACAGAAAGCCAGTGCTCTGTGATAATGGCTTTTACGACAGGGAAAATGCTTTATTGTGGGGCCTGTTAGTCAAGAAAGAGATAGGCTGGCTCACATCTCCCACTGTACCTTACAGGACTTGGGGCTCTAAAAGGTGAGTAGAAGGCTGGTAGGTGTCTGTATTGGTTAGGCAGAGGGAGAGTGATGTTCCCAGAACAAGGTATTGTGACTGCATGCCCGTTCATGGGTCACATGTGCATTTTCCGGGGGGTTAGGGTGTGCTTCATGGGGGATTTGAAGGATTTGACATCATAAATTTACTCCTGGTTTACTGTGGTGGTTGCACTTGGGTCCTGGGACAGTGTCTGTGGAAAACATGTCATGACCTGCTTGAACTGCTTCCCTCTGGTCATGTTCTGCAGCCCCTACAAAAAGCAAACGGGAGGTTTGCTAAGTAAGAGGAGGGGAAACAAGTGGGAAGAGGAGCACAATTGGTAAGTCTTGATTCCCTCCCCCCTTTTTGTCTTTCACACAATAGGCTCTGGCCTTTGCAGAACAGCTTCTAGTCTTGGCTTCAGTCCTCCCTGGAGTAGTACATTTCTCAGTCCTGAGGGAATTAGGGTGACAACCACTTTGGTATACTTCCTGCTGATTAGGGGCACTGATCTAAGGTGGAGGAATAATCTAATCTAATTGGAGGTATTAGTGCATCTCAGAAGGAGGGGATCTGAAGTCATGGTCAGTGGTTACTTTGAAGATAAGGGATAAGCAACAAATACAGAGTTTTTGACTAGTAGAAATATTAGGCCTCATAGACAAAGGAGTTAAAGCCCCAGTTTTAGTATGCTCTTGATGATCGATCTGGTCTCCATCCAGGAGAACAAGTTTTCCATTATGTTAAATACAGATTCCTGAAGAGAAACTTTCCAGAACCATGCAACCTGTTGCCTAATTTTTAAAAAAGACTTTCTACTTCTGATGAAATACTTGTGTAGATGCAGTAGGAGGATACTGCAGATACTGCACACACAACTCCTCGTTCAGTCAGTTTATAGTCTAGGGCGATTCTGTTGTCCAGTTCACTTTCTTTTGTTAGGCTGCTGTGGCTTGTGCACTTGGATATTTTTAGGGTATGGGTTGGCATATTTATGGAGACAAAAGAAAAAGGTTTCAGGTTGAAACCAAAAATCCAGTCAGGAGTTTTGAGGGCCAGTGGAGATTTCTAGATGTTAGGGTATTGAATTATCTCCAGCCGATAGTTTCTCCAGTGTCCTTTGGTAATCAGCTACAATAGCAGTCACGGAGATAGTCCATGTAGTCATTGTCGTGAATTTTCTGATAGTAAGTTCTCAATTTCCAACTTGTGTGGTTTTAGAAAGACAGTTTTAGTTCTTCACTGTATCAAGTCAAAAGATTGGGAGACAAAACTGGAAACATTTGGAAAGTCACAGTAAGATATTGAAAAAATTCAGGGTCCAATTCAGTTTACAGGGAAAAAGTAAATGCCTTAAAAATGATTCGGACTTGAGTCTGATGTCCACAAAAGTAGTATTATTGACATATTTTTCTCTCTACCACAATTTTATTAATCATAGCAAAATTAGCTTGCAAAATAAGTCTAGTTAAGTAAATATGTCTAGTTAAGTAAATATGGCCTGTTTTACATAATCACTTCAAGGATAGAAATAACTATATAGATATTTTAATTTGTTTTGCTTGAGTGTTTCATAACATTTTGCCTCTCAGGGTTCAAGTCATGCCAAGGTAAGATTTTACCAGAGTCTTCCTGTAACACATGTGTTTTTTGATTATTTCCTCTTTTCTCAGGGTCCTCCAAATGTCCTGAGGTTTCCAGGTCTATTAAATAGTGACTCACCTTAAACTTTTCTAAATGACCTTCTGGAATGCTAGAAGCAAGGTATCAGACTGTCGTTTTCTTTTTGTTGGCTGTGTGAGCTCTCTCTAGTTCCTGAAAGCAGTTTAGTATGAATGTTCCCATTTCACTCAAAGTTATGGTAATGTCACCATTTTTATTATAGAGAAAAAGAGTCTTAATGGATTTACGCAAAATAGGCACATTGCCATGAGAGATAAGATTATTTACTAAAAGTTTTTACCTTCTGATGAAGGGAGAAAAGTAAATGTTTCAGTTCTGCTTACAAAAAGATGTGATTTAACAGATGGCTTCAGGTCATAGCTTAAAAAAACAGAAAAGGTTTTCTTAAATCTGGAAAAAGCAAAACATTAAAGAACTGTTACAGGGCAACCCCAATGTGAAATGTGGTGGCCTGAGTGTGCGTCCTCATCTGCATGCTTAAAAGGGACTTATAATGAGATTCAACTGCAGGCATATATGAAAATGTTAATAAAGGGTTTATTTACAAAAAGGGAAAATGAAGAAATGAATAACTCAGAAAGAGGGAGAGATAAATTGGTGAATGCAACCTACCAGTTCTGCTGAACTGGGACCCCAAGAGCATGCTCAAAAACAGTGAAAAACCAAGGGACCCTCAAGGCCCACATGTCTGATTATAAACCAAACCTGCCTGCTTAACTCCACCCTCAGTTCCCAGCAGTCCTCCCTTTGGTGGTGATGACATTATGGGATTTGTAGTCCTTGTGTGTTTATGAGAGAGAGAGAGAGAGAGAGAGAGAGAGAGAGAGAAAGGCGGGGGGAGAGAGGAGAGGAAGAGGGAGAGAGAAGACGAAAGAGAGAGAGAGAAGTTTCACCAGAGTCAGAGTTGGGAGCAGAACAGGTAGATTTACTGAAACACTCTGCTGAGGGAGCAGTGGGCGAGTCAGAAGAGGTCTGCTGTGCCATGTGGGTCAGCTCCCTGGCTGGAGATTGAACTAGTGCTACTGTGGCTGCTGATAGCTTCATAGGCTGAGCCTTAACCCCTTGTGCCACCAGGGAGGCTCTGTGCCATTTTAGTTGTAAATCAATTCAACCAGAATAATCTTCCTCATATTTTCCTGTCATTTCCTTTCAAATATGTAAATATGGAGAGATTATCATGAGTGATTAACATGAAAATGCAAATACTACCAAATTTTTTGTTTACAACTACATCATAGTTCTTTTAACCTAGGCTCTTGAATAATAATAATGTGCCTGAAAAAGGCCAAACTTGAAATCATCTGAGTAGTATTACATATCATGCTGAATTTCTTTCTCTATTTCAACTCCAATTTCTCCCCCCCCCATTTTCCAAGTGTATCATCACCTGAAATCAAACTTTTAGTTAAATCAGTGCCAAGAATCTAGACAGCCTGCTTCCAGTGTCGCCACATTAACATACTCAGAAGGTCACAAGTCCACTTCTTTCCTCTACATGATACATCTCTCAGCCAAGAAAGCCCAAGTGGGCGGAAAAGAAACCTTGTCCCTACTTCAAAGTACATATGCAAAACCCAAATACCTATCAGGCAGCCTTACATGTTTTATTATTGAACATTCTAAAATATAGTTAAATTTCCTCTGAAAATGTTTTTGTAGGTCACAACCAAGCAGTTTGTTTTTTAACAACCAAGAAACTTGATAGGGTTCACTGTTGTCTGTGGGCAGTGGAGAGATTGAAGTGGGACAAAGACTTATTTTCAAGGTTTTCCATTGTACAACTGGATATGCCAAACATCTCATTACATGCTCACACACACAAAAGAACACCTGTCAGAAGCTTAATAACAAATCTTTTTTCATACCACATGTCCCCCCCTTTGTAGGTGGTTGTCTTTATGTCACACTGCCAAAGAATTCCTCTAGGACAGCAACTGCCTTACTCCTTTGACATTAGCCTGTATAGCACCTGGCATCACACATCCTGTCTAATGGGCTACTCTTCCATGTCCTCCGTATTGTGAGGGGTACTACTTGGAGTTCTTAACCACATCAATGGGAAGCAGAGAAACCAGCTTCTCAGATTCTGACATGCATTGTTTGATTCTGAACAATCACAGGTGAAGTTATTCATCAATTGTGTGCACCATCTGTCCTGGGATGGGGTACATTACAAGGCTGGCCAACATGTGCTTCCCTGACCCCACAAGGGGAATCTTTCTAATACTGCCTTATCTCTCCACTTGGCTGATAGAAGCCTGGCCATAAGGGCACATCATTCATGGAAACAGCACCCCCTATGTCCCCCTGCAGGTCATGGGTGCTCTGAAACTCCAGATGACTTTATGTGCTCATAGAACATCAATTCACAGAAGACTGCTGTTTGGCAGGAGAAGCTGGACGGTGACATGTAGAGAGGATTTCATATAATAACGCGCAGAAGTTCTAAGTCATGCCTTTAGAAGATGACAAGCAAAAGGAAAGAAATGACGGACTAGTGTACATTTTCTTGCCTAACAGACAGTTGTTTTCCTGATTTAGACTGTTAACATTCCTTCAAAAGTGATGAAAATGATAAAAACAAAAGAATGAAAAAGTCATGAAAACAAAGCTGGCCTAATCTCTACTTTTTACTTATGGAAATTGATTAATTCCCCTTTTGTTTGTTACAATTTACAAAAACCAGAAAAGAAACATGTTTGGGGGATCAAACCATTGAGAAACTTTGGGGTGGGTCAGAGGTTGGGAAGGAAGAGATCTGAAGTGGTCAGCCCAGTGGGGATCTCCCCAACTTTACAGTCACAGAAAAAAGAAAAAATATTTTTAATTGGTGCCAAGCTGGGATAAACATTGAACATCTAGAGCCACATTATGAAGTAACTGTATGTTCAGATAGTTAAGAAAAGACCAAAGTAGGCAAAATGTGAAATACTTGACAGATTCGTGAACACAGCTAACCTAATACTTGCTTTGCAAAGTACTCTCTTCAGTCCACTATATAAGAGAGTAGGAATACAAGGATTAAAGATACGTACCATTACCCCTTCAAACCCAAGGCTTGTTGGATGTCAGGAACCAGGTTTTCTACTGTTTATACACCTCTGCCTTGTACAAGGCCTGTTCATGGTAGGTGTAGATAAAACATGTGGACTGAAGGAATAACTATATTGCATTTGTCCTGGAGGGGCAGGGGGATTAGCTTATTCCCTCTGCCTTAGGAAAGATTTCCTCTAAACTGCTTGATAGAACATGGCAAGTCAACACCACAGTGAGATACCATCTGATAACTGCAGAATGTCTTATGTCAGAAAGGCCAGAAACAGTAAGTGTTAGTATGGAGAAAAGGAACCCTTGTACGCTGTTGGTGGAAATGTAAACCAATCCAATATCTATGAAAAACAGTATGGAAGTTTCTCAAAATATTAAAAATAGGTCTATCAAATCATCCAACAATTCCACTCCTAAGTACTTATATAAAATATAAAAATAATTTGAAAAGATACATGCATGCCTATGTTCATTGCGACACTGTTTACAATAGCCAAGATATGGAAACAACCCAAATGTCCAACAATGGTTGATCAGCTAAAGAGGATGTAGTATATAGACACACAATAGAATACTACTCTGCTATAAAAAAGATGAAATCATGGATGCAAGTGATTGTAGTAAGTGAAATAAGGCAGAAGGAGAAAGACAAAGAGCAGATGATTTCACTCACATGGACTATAAAGAAACAGACAAAACCAAAAAAAGTCCTTAGATTGTGAATACAGACTACCACAGGGCAAGGGAGGTTGGGATGGAGGGGATCCAAAGAACTGTGGGTGGAGGATTATTGGTACTTTGGTGGTGGGGTAGTAATGTACATTTGAAGAAGTGTGAACCTGTCCTAAAACTAAGCGTGGTTACTGTAATTAAAAGAAAAATGCTTGATGAATAAGTCTGCCAGACAAACTGATTAAGGGACCAGAACAAGGGGTAGAAAGAGTACCAGTTCAATCAGAAGCAAACATGTATTTGAGCCTAACTTCAAGGGAGTTCTATGAAAGATGGAAAACTGTTCAGTTTATCAAAATGTGTCATGAAGCAGAAGCGAAGAGACAGTGGTATTCTTCCAGAGACACATATAGGTGGGAAAACAGTGAGTGAATAAACAATTTTTCTAGTCTTTAGGGAAAGGATGACAATACAATGAAATACTGGGACAACTATACATTTGGAAAAAGATTCTGATATCTTACAGAATTCCAAGTAGGCTAAGTACTAGAAACAAACACTTTTTATTCCCCTAGGGATGCAGAAGGCCTAAGTATAATATAAAACCCAGAAAACAAAACAAATTGAGAGATGTGACTAAAGAAAAATTTCTGTCTTTCACAAATACATTATCAAGCAAACCAAGTAAAGTGAAACCAGGGATGTTTATGACATAAGGGGCAATATTCTTGCTACCTAAAAAGTCTGTAACTCAGGGAGTAGGAATAAAGCCTCATTTGGGCTTTAGAGAACAAGAGCCAGTTCACAAAAGAAAAATAAATGCCTAATGCCTAATATATCTTTTAAAGCTTCATCTGTTTATCAAAGACATGGAAGTGTTGAACAGCGCATCATTTGAACTTTTCCTGCTATTTAAGCTAGCAACCGTAAGAAAAATTATTTGGCAGCTACATAAATAGAATTCTCAAACTACAACATTCCTGAAGGCAGTGTGGAATGACTACCAATACCAAGTTTAAGTATATGTAGCCACAATATCTTAAGGAAATGATCAGATAAGTGGATAAGGAAAAACTTTAAATAATTTTCTTTCAGAGAAAAGTTAGAAGTAACTGAAATGTTCTTTTTGAAGATGGTTAAACTAGGAGAAATGCAGTGCTTCCTAGCCACTAAAAATGGTATGTTCTGACAAGGGGAACGGCGTCTAATACATGCAGTTAAATTTTTAAAATGCAAGTTACAGGAGAGTGTGTATTTAAATATAAAAATGTTAAGTTTGGAAGTATAGTCACCAAATTATCCAGGATGATAGAGAACTATTAACTTTAAGAACTCTGTATTGCTTCTGTAACTTAGGAATTAATTGATTTAAGGAAAATTCTGGCCACCTTGCTATGAGATCACCTTTTCTCCTCACAAAGAAGTAAATAAGAAGGGCTTCACGTGGGTGCTGGCTTTTGAAGTGGTTTAAAGTGTCCTTCAAGTTTCTGATGGTGTTACTTTGCCTATTAGGATACTGCAAGAGGTGCGCCATCAAAATATGAAAGCATCTTGAGGATAGTTAATCCACTACTCTTATTTTTTAGAAGTAGAAAGCAAAGTTTAGTAACTCACTTGAGAACCATACTGTAGCCCTGTTTAAAGAAGCTTCTGTAAACCTGTAGTTTCTAGTTCACTGATTCAAATAATAGGGATGTACAGGCATTTCTTTTTTGCAGTCAGGGAACACACCATTAAATATATATCAAAAGCCACTTGGACAATATATTTTTTAGTTCTTTCTTTCAAATAACTAATTTTTGGGAGAAATTGATAGGTTAGTCTAGAATATACCCTGAAGAACCTCTCCTAGGGTAGGTAAGATACATATACAAACCCCACACTGCAATTCTTGGCATGTCACAGGGAGTCAATGAAAGGTAAGAATTGTAGGGGCTGAAGGGACCAGGAAAAACTTTTAAAATGGAGCTTGCTGACCCACCCCTTTGGAACTCCTAAACTCTCACCCCTTTGAGACAGTCACAGAATGTCCAATGCGACTAAACCTCTTTTGATCCACAGTTGACTAAGGAAGATGTACTTCAATATTGTGAAGGCCTAATTGCCTTTGTTAAAAATAACCACTTTCTGGTTGAACAGTCCTTTCACAAAAGAATCCAAAAAGACAGAGCAACCTCGAGCAACATACTCTGCAATGTAGATATTTCACCTGCTGGACAAGATCACCTTCAGAAACACTCTTTTCCACCCTGTTGGAAAAGACCTTACCTAGCACTGCTGACAAATTCTCATGCAGCCAAACTTCAGGAAATGGATTCTTGAGTTTGCAGGACACATCTGAAGGAAGTCCCACATCCTGACTACGCCTGATGATGTGCAAATGCAGATTCACAGAAATTTGAAGCAGATGACATCTCAACAGATGGCCTTCCACAAATGACCAAGCCAGGCCTATCTATGTTCCCCTCATTGTTTCTTCCCTCCTATTTCTAACTTCTCCCAGTGAGTGGACAGTCTTCATATCTACTTCTTCCAATCAGTTATGAAAAGGGGAAATATTTCTGGTTGTTTAAATCCTTCACATTCGGACTGCTGGCCAAGTTCCAGTCAACTTAGCAACTGTGACTTCACTCAAGGGCTAAAATAGTTTTGAATAACCATACAGTCCTTGGTCATCTACTTGCTATTATACATATGTGTAATAGCGATTATCACCTGTTATGCATGGGTAAGTACCTCTGGCAAAGTAGAAATTTAATGACATAAAATCAAGGAAGAAATGAATTGGTTAAAGCAAATGCACCAAATGACCCTTGATTGGTTGGTTTATTTTAATCTGTTTAGCTAATTGTCTTTTTAGTTTTGGTTTCTGATTTAGCATCGTCATATGCACAAGAGTCATAGTATTGTTTAATTTTGCCTTTGTATGCTCATTGTTAATTTCTGGGCTTGTATCTCTAAAGGCTTGCAGAAATAATGGCTTAATGAGGTGATGCAGGAAGAGTGCTTCAAGAGAATCCACAGTCTATGACACACTTTGAGAAGAGAGAAACTTTAGGTAAGAAATACCTGAGATCGGGCCTCCCTGGTGGCGCAGCGGTTGAGCGCTGCGCTGTGGAGCTGTTGGTAGCGGCGATGCGGGTTCGATGCCCAGCCCACATGGTATGGCAGACCTCTCCTGCCTCACCCGCTGCTCCCCTCAGCAGTGTATTTCTGATCTGCCTGTTCTGCTCCCTACTCTTTCTCTGGTGAGCCCTCTCACTGCCCCACGTCTCTGGCCTGTACCCCAGCTTGTATGCATAAATAAATAAATCTTTAAAAAAAAAAGAAATACCTGAGATCTCTTTTCTATACTCATTGTTATTCCAGTGAGCCCTCACTGAGCTCTCTATCTCTTAGTCTTCCCTCCAATGTTGTACATGATAACCAGGAAAGTCCTTCCCAGCACTGTGGTGTAAGAAATCATCGAATCTGGAATGTGATACTTTTAGAAAAAGATCTAGATCAAAAGGGTGAAATGTTAGCATTAATATACAGAAGCCCTATTTAAATGAGTTTGGGGTGGGCCTGCCTGGCACAGGGGTTAAAGCTTCAGCACTAGGAAGCCATCACCAGCCACTGAGCTAGGGAGCCGACCCACATGGCACAACAGACCTCTCCTGTCTCGCCCTCTGCTTCCCTCAGCAGTATATTTCAGTAGATCCACCTGTTCTGCTCCCTACTCTGTCTCTGGTGAATCCTCTCACCTCCCACCCCTGCACCTCTAGCCTACACCCCAGTTCTTGTATACATAACTAAATAAAAATAAATCTTAAAAAAATAAATGAGTTTGGGGGACTATGAAAGAGAGTGTTTATATTGCATAAATCAGTAAGTTATGAGACCCAACATGCCTTGTATCTCACACAAAGGATGATGCTGTTTCCCTCTCTGAGGGAGAGGGTGTTCTGCATAGGTGACTTAGGGTGTTAGCCTTGGATTTGGGGATGTGCACATGGGTCTGTCCATGAAGGCACTTTCTAATTTTCCCTCTCTTAGGTTTTTGTTTCCAAACAAACCCATCTGTTGTCGCATTTTTTTTTTTTTTTGAGGTCAACTGATGAGAAATCTATAGGGGTTCCATGGCTGCTGTGCTGGCTCTCAGTTTCTTTAGTGACTAAAGTTACTGGTGTCATTTGTAGAGCAGGTGACTGGGATTTGTGGTCACTCCTGCTTTGTGACTGACATTGGTGACCTCTGGTTCTCTTCTTTGTTATTAGCCTTCTCTGTAAGGCTCTGCTTGCTGGTTTCTGAGTGGGCTGAAATCTGGATGGGTCATTTGTGGTGTCATATTCCGAAAGGCTGGAGAAACTGATTACTTGCTTCCCAGCAGGGGAACCCTTTCTAGTTGGGGAGTTCCCTCCCTTTGCTTAACAATGCTGATGGGGGAATGGGATGGTTCAGACAAGGTGAGGCTGTTCTTTCTTCCCCTTTTGTGCTGTTACCTTCAAGTTGTTTGTTCTGCTGTGCTGCTAAAGCATAGAGTTCTTCCAGAACTGTTTTTATGCACAGAAAGCTGTTGAATCTTTTATTTTTGCAGGAGATGGGAATAGTGGCTGGGTCTCCTATTCTAACATCTTGGTGACATCACTTTTCCCCACTCAGAGGTAAGACAAGAAGGTTAGGGCTGGTTTCGGGTTATTTTTCCACATTGATCAGACTCTGGTAAGAGTTCCTTTTGAAAGTAGGTCTTTGCTATCGAGAACAGAACCCTCTGGGTGCAATTCAAAATTGTTACTTCTCTTCTACTCATGATGGAATTTTTTCTGGCATTAAATTCAGGAAAGTGTGGGGGTTCACATACTTCAAAAAAATTCTCAATATAGTACACAATTGAGCCCTAAGTAATTAGAATTTGAGTGTTCTGCTACTGGCTTTTACAGAGGGCTTCTACTCTAGATCAATTGTGATTCACTATGTCCATTTCTCTCTACAGTTTTGGGGCCAGGAGCTTGCCTTGTGAACTCAGTTCTCTGATGGACCTAACGGTTGGTTTTCAGTTTGTTCAGCTGTGTTCTTATATTTAGGATGGGAGTGATGGATTCCCAGTTCTGTAGAAGTCAGTGTAGAAACGGGAAGTCTCTTTGTGAGTACTCTTTTTATCCTGTCTTTTCATATGTTTCAAGTAAACAATTAAAAATTTTTTTAAATTATTATTTGATCTTGAACCGTTTCAAGAGGAATCTGTAGTGCACCTGTCTGTTTTCTTTTTGTCTCTGATTCTCTGGAACCCAGTACTGTGCTTGGCAAAATGTAGGCATCAAAACAGAAAAACTGAGGAGTAGAAGGTCGCTGCTAGAATTTCTCTCTAAACTCTAGTGACAGTATCGCTGCTGGGTTTATGAATGGCCAGGTCAGTGATGTCTCCCCTACTTTACTAGAGACTAGAGTCACAGAAACCTTTTGCTGTGCTCTAGCCACTTCCTTTGAAAAACCTGATCATTAGTACATATAGTGTTTTCTTGAGACAACTACAAAATCTGCAGGAAACTTACTATCTCCTGTAAGAAAATGAGTTAGAGATAGGGGCAGCCATGAAAATGTGTCCTTGGGTCTCCTTGGTGGTGTAGCAGGTTAAGTCGCAGCACTATGAAGCTATCCAGAGCCACTGCAGCACGAGTTTGATACCTAGCCAGGGAGCTTCCCACATGGCGCAGCAGACCTCTCCTGTCTCGCCCACTGCTCCCCTCAGCAGTGTATTTCAGTCGATCTGCCTGTTGTGCTCCCCACTCTCTCTGGTGAATCCTCTCACCTCCCCCACACCTCTGGCCTATACCCCAACTTGTATGCATAAATAAATAAATCTTAAAAAAAGAAAATGTGTCATTTGGTCTCCAGACACAAGAGGAACAACTGACCTAGGGTCTCAGCTACTGTACTCTGAAATTTATCAAGTTAAGTTTGCAAACAAAAACTTGCCGTTACCAACCATGGACTGAGCCAGTTGGCCAATGAATATATAAAGGATCCTCAATATCACTAGTCATTAGGAAGTAAAAAATAATATCTCATTTTTTTGCCCATCTGGTGATAATTTAAGTAGACTGATTGCAAATTCATTCAGAGGGTATTTTTGCAAATTATAAAAAAATTCAAATATGTGAACTCCCTGTCCAATAATTCCACTCCTAAGGAATTATCTTAAGGTAAAACTGGCATTCATGTACAAACGTGTAATAATGTGCATTGCAGACTTTTTTTTTTTGGCAGGGGGGATAGCAAATGACTAGATACAACACAACAATTCATATAAATTATGTTAGACTTACAGAATGTGGTCATGAAAATGCAAGACTGAAATACACAGAGACTTCTAAGTGTTACCACTAAATGAAGAGTTCTATAAATATGTTACAATTAAATCAAGAGACTAGGAAAACAATCATAATATGTATACCTACTTGTGCATGTAGTAAAAAAGTTTTAAAGGGATAAAGTTTAAAATGTTAATAGTGGTTAATGCTGGTGAAGGAAGTGGAAATTCAGGGGATAAAAGTTTTGCTCTATATATTCATGTGTTAATTTTCAAGGAGCGGATGTAACTTAAATAACTGAAATAGTTTTTTTTAAGGTTTATTCATTTATGCATATAAGAACTGGGGTTCAGAGGTGTGGGGCCAGAGGTGTGGGGTGGTGAGAGGATTCACCAGAGACAGAGTGGGGAGCAGAAAAGGCGGATCTACTGAAATACACTGCTGAGGGGAGCAGCGGCGAGGCAGGAAAGGTCTGCCGTGCCATGTGTGAAGCTCCCTAGCTGGGATTGAACCCACGTCGCAGAAGCTAGAGGTAGCTTGACAGAGCCAAGACTTTAAGTGCTGTGCTACCAGGGAGGTCCCCATCTAATTATTTTATTTTGGTATTGTATCTCAATTCTAATACTTACATTTCGTTCTTTTTTTGTATCTTCTACTTGTTGCTGAAGTTTTCATTCATTACCTGAGTGTTCACTCTTACTTTCTTGAGCACAATTATAATTTCTGCTTTCAAGTCATCTAAATCTGTTGCATAATTTTTTTTCTCCTGATTTGAAAGTTTCTTTCTTTTTCATATTCCATGGAATGTTGGATTCTATCCTGGACACTTTGAATATTATGAGACTGTTGTCATTCTTTATATCATAAGAAGAATGTTGTGGGTTTTCTTATTTTAGCAGACAGCTGACCACATTAGGGTTAGATCTCAAGTATTAAACTGCCCTCTTTTAACTATAGCTCTAAAGTCAGTTCTGTTGTCTAAGTTAAAGCAGTACCATTTGCATCAAGCCGCTAAGTTGTCAGTCTTGGAAACTGGACTGTGGTCTGTTCTAGCTCAGCTCTTAAAGTCTCTAAAACCCTGTTTATAAGAGCCCACAGCTTGGAGTAAAGCCCAGGAGTTCACACACAACTTTGTTGGATCACTCTTCTGGTCACCCTTGGTGCCCATGGCTCTCTGAAACCGCTCTTCCTGGTCCCTATATCTGAAAGCTAAGGGTTCAATTTTCCTTCTACCGCAAATTTCTCATGATGGTGTTTGTATTCAGACCAAGTAGACAGATGGTAGTGAACTTCCTTACTTTCTGAAGAAAAAACAAAGATATTCCAGGCTCATCTTGGACTTTTGTTGTCAAAGTTTTCATGAGACATTTTTCCAAAGAGCCCTGATTCCTACCAGTGAGGAATGCATTTATAATCTGGATGTATTATGAAGTTATAGCCTTAGTGCTTGGCACAGAAGAAATGCTCAATATATATCTATTGACTAAATAAATTAGTATAATGAAACTTATGCTTTGGCCTTAGATTTGAAGTTTCATTTTAAAAGTCTTTTCTTGCTCTTGTCTCCTAAAGGTATCTCCCTATGTTTTAAAAATTGGCTTTATAGCTTTGCTTTCACATTAAGTCATAAATGTATTTGCAATCAATCTTTGACCATGTGAATTTTACTTTATATATATATATATATATATATATATATATATATATATATATATATATATAATGTTATATAAAGCAAATGAGAAAGTTTTCCAAACCTATCTATTAAGCAATCTGTCCTTTATCCATTGATTCAACATAAACATTTGTCTTAGTGCTCTGTCCTATGCCATTACTCTCTTTTTCTGTTCTCACAGCAGGAGATTACTTCCTTCCCTTTCACTCTGTGTAACAAGTTTTAATACCTGATAAGGAAAATCTTCCTTTCTACATAATTTTCAAAGTTGATTTAAAATTTATTGACATTTATTCCTCTGTTTAAGTGCTAAGTTTATCAACTTTCCTTAAAAATCCAACTGAAAATTTTATTCAAATATGAATTAATTTATGTATTAATTTGGGGTGCTTATATGTTATATGTTATATTAATGAATGTCATTTAACACAGAATGTTTCTCTATAATCTTTGTCCTTTAAAACTACAGTGTAGTTTTCTTAATAGAGAACTCATATGTTCTTAGTCAATTCCTAGATGCTACATAGCTTTTTAATATTGTGAAATATATGTATATAAATGCATATGTATATCTCCATATCCATATATATGATGTTTTTTACTTATTGGCCATGTAGCAAACTGCTATTAAAATTTTAAAGTTAATCTTGGCTAGAGAAAACTAGGAAACTTGCTGACTAGTTTTATAGTTTGTCTTTTACTTGTGTTGGTTTTCCTACGTAGATTACTTCAATGGTAAAAAATGACAGTTTTCTCTCTTCCTTTTCCCATCGTTTTCTTTCTTTACAGTAATATGGCTAAGGCCTAAAACAGCATATTATCTTATTCTTATTCTTTTTTTTTAAAGATTTGTTTTATTTATACATACAAGTTGGGGTACAGGCCAGAGGCGTGGGGCGGCGAGAGGGTTCACCAGAGACAGAGTGGGGAGCAGAACAGGCAGATCAGAAATACACTGCTGAGGGGAGCAGTGGGCGAGGCAGGAGAGGTCTGCCGCGCCATGTGGGATTCTCCCTGGCCGGGCCTCGAACTCACATCACGCGCCACCGACAGCTCCACAGCGCAGCGCTCAACCGCTGCGCCACCGGGGAGGCCCTCTTATTCTTATTCTTAAAGATAATGCATGTGAATCTTCTATGTCAAGTGTAATGTCTACTATAGGTTTTTGATATGTAATTTTTACTAGGTAAAAATATTTCCTTAGAGTTATTTTTAATCAGAATTATGTATTGGACTTTATTGAAAGCTGCAGTAGGTTGGAGTCACCCCCCTGCCCCCACCAAAAGAAAAAAATGTATCCATGTTCTAATATTTGGGCCCTCTGTATGTTGCCTTATTTGGAAAAAGAGTCTTTGCTATAATTAAATTAGTTATCTTAAGATGAGTTACCCAGATAGGTCTTAAACCCACTAACAAGTGTTCTATAAGGGACAGAAAAAAAGTCACAGGGAACAAGAGTGACCCATGTGAAGACACAGGGACAGATTGGAGTGATACACCTGTAAGGAATGTTGACAGTCACTAGAAGCTGGAAAAGGTAAGAAATGGATTATCCCCTAAAGCCTTTGAAGTGGGTGAAGCATTGATAACACCTCAATATCATATTCTGGCCTCTAGAACTTGAGAAAATAAGTTTCTTGTTTAAGTCATCAAGTTTGTTGTAGTTTGTTACAACATTACTAGGAAATTAATACTAATGTTTTTATGCATTGCTGGGTTTTTTGAAGATTTATTTATTTATGTATACAAGAACTCGGGTGTAGGCCAGAGATGTGGGGGGAGGGATGAGAGAATTCACCAGAGACAGAGTGGGGAGCAGATCAGGTGGATTCACTGAAATACACTGCTGAGGGGAGCAGTGGGTGAGACGGGAGAGGTCTCTGTGCCATGTGGGTCAGCGCCCTGGCTGGGGATCGAACTTGTGCTGCAGAGGCTGCAGATAGCTTCATAGTGCTGACACTTAACCCCACATGCCACCAGGGAGGCCCCCAGTGCTGATTTTTTATCTTTTTATTTACTTATGCATTTTGTCAGTATTCAGGGTCAGAATGAAAAATTGCAGATATTTAAAATTGGGAGAACATTCATGTGGGGATTATATACTTACAACACTATTGGAAGTTGTAAGTATAAAAACTAGTATAACTATAAAAAAAACTAGCAAAACTAGTAACTAATCCATTTGAGGATGCTATTAGAGATATAGTAGTCTAGTTCTGGAGTTTTCCCCATTGCCATGACAGTTTTTGGACCCCAAATTCTGGAGAGTGGACACTAAATATATGATTCAGAAATTAAGGAATCAGATTAAGAAATGATACACTTGTCCTTAAGGCTTCTAATTTTAGAAATGACTGAAGGGGTGAAGACATGCTTAAGAGGTGTCATACCTCAAAAGTAATGTTTTCTAAAAAGATTTATTTTATTTATTTATGCATACAAGAACTGGAATGTAAGCCAGAGGTGGGGTGAGAGGACTCATCAGAGACAGAATGGGTAGCAGAACAGGTGGATCTACTGAAATACACTGTTAAGGGGAGCAGTGGGTGAGACAGGAGAGGTCTGCTGCCCCATGTGGGTCAGCTCCCTGGTGGGGACTTGAACTCGTGTTGCAGTGGCTGGGGATAGCTTTACAGCGCTGAGATTTTAACCCCTGCACCTCCAGGGAGGGCCTCAAAATGAATGTTTTACCCCAATTTTTTTAAATTATCACTTATATGTTTTCTCATTTTATTATATATAATTCCTAATAGACAGGAATTTTGTCTAAGCAGTATCACATAAAACCTTTTTCAAATTGAGAGAAAATTTTCTCTAGTTAGAAATAGGATAATATTGAATCATATCCAGTAGTGGATATTGATGTATTTAATATCAGTGAACTTTTACCAGTAAAAAGCATATTGATGTTAAGAATGTGTGAATTAAATTTTTAGTCCTTACCACACCGTAGTGAATTCATACTGGTCAGAAACTTTATGAATGTTAGGAATGTGAGGTCATTGTGCTGATAATTCAGTTAACACCAGAGAATTCATAAGGGTGAGCCAGCCTGTGGATATAAAGAATGATATAAACTGAGTTTATTCTGTATATTAGAGAATTCATACTGGTCATACACTTTATAAATATTAGTAATATGGGAAGGACTTTATTGTATGTAGGCAAATTACTCAACATGAGTATTTATACTGAGGAGAAACCTGATAAATATGGAGGGATGTTAGACTTAATTCAATCAATTACGTATTAGAGAATTCATACTGGTAAAATGTTTTATGAGTAAAAGAAATGCAATAAAGTCAATATATGTTATATATTAATGTATATCCTTATTAATGTATCCACATCTGCATATTCATGAAAGTGAGACATTATAGGAATTTGGGGAGGTTTTTAGAACTTTCTTCAACCAGAAAGTTCCTACGGCTAATAAATTTTATAAATGTAAGGAATGAAAGAAAGCCTTTATTATATATGGACAAGTTTCATCAGAGAATTCATATAGGTGAGGAAACACAAAGTATAAAGAACACGGGAGGGTTTATAGACCTACTTAAGTTCTTTCTTCAAAGCATAAAATTTAAACTAAAAGTAATCTTTATGAATATAATAAATGTAAAGCTTTATTGTGTGTGGACAACATGTTCAATATCAGAGAATTCATACTGATGAAATACTTGATTATGTAAGAAAATGGGAAGAACTTAATTCAGTTCAATTATATAATAGAGAATTCATTCTGCTGTAGTTTTATGACTATCAGAAATTCATTAAATACTTTATTGTGTATGGATAACTTACTCAACATCAGACCATTAATACTGGTAAAATAAAAAATATTCCAACCCTATGAATGTGGTCAACATGGGCAAACCATTATTGTGCATCAAAAAATTTCTTGAGATCAGAGTGTTTATATTGGTAAGAAGCTCTTTGAATACAAGGAATGTGGAAAGACAGTTACATGTCATTTAAACCTTACAGCATTTAATTTATGCTATTGTGAGTGATTATGAACATAGGGCATGTTAGATAGTCTTCAGTCCAGGAAAGAACCTTAATATGCAAAAGAGGATTCATACTGACCAAAACCATATAAACATAAACTATGTGGAGAGACCTTAAAAAGTAGCTCTCAAATCACTCAGCTTCAGGGGACTTATACAGGTGAGACTTAATGGAAGGAAGTGCTTCTATGTTAGATATTTTAGTTTTCATAGGACAATTTTCATTCTTCTCAGAACAAATTTAAGGAATGCAGGAAGGCTTTTAGGCAGCACTTATATATTTCTCAGCATGAGAGAATTCATGATATAATTTAACAAAGCTAATCTTCATTTTTATACTTACAGAATATTATAATATATATCAGAAAAAAATGGAGAGTGTAGAAACTCTGCTTGCTAATTTAAGCTTGTATCTATATAAAATGCACAATTATATCAGGCAATTACAGTGGTTGCTTTGGAGAACATTTGCTTTATACTAGATCGTGAGATACATTAGAATAAAAAGGAATTTTTTAATGCTTACCCTTAGATCATGAAGGCTCTATGTTTTTTGTAAAAGCTTTAGAGTTTTCTGTTTTAATTTTGTTACTCATTTTTAAATGAATTTTGAATAAATTTTAGCAGAAGATATTTCTTACTTTATTACACAGGGTAAAATTTCCAGTAATGCACTAGGTAAGAGTGGTGAGATCAGACTTCTTTGCTTTGTTTCCAAGTTTAAGGTCAATCATTTGATCCTTCACAAATATATCAGCTCTTTATCAAGATGAGAAAATTCTGTTTCTATTTTTCTGAGTTTTTATTATACGTGAGTATTGAATTTTGTCAATGCTTTTTTTTCTGCATTGATTGAAATGATTAGCTTCTTTAGCCTGTCTATATGGTAGATTACAATGACTGGTTTTTGAATATTGAACCACCTGTGCATACTTGGAATAAGCCCCATTTAGTCGTGGTGTATATGTCCTTTTATTTATTGAAAAATTTGTTTACTTGGGCCTCCCTGGTAGTGCAAGAGGTTAAGTCTTAGCCAATTAAGCTATCCACAGCCACTGCAGCCCAAGTACGATCACCAGCCAAAGAGATTCCCACGTAGCGCAGCAGATCTTTCCTGCCTCACCTGCTACTCCCCTCAGCAGTGTATTTCAGTCAATCTGCTTGTTCTGCTTCCCACACTGTCTCTGGTGAATCCTCTTAACACTCCCACACATCTGGTCTATAGTGCAGCTCTTTTATGCATAAATAAATAAATCTTTTAAAAAAAGGGTTAAGTGCAGCGCTGTGGAGCTGTTGTCAGCTGTGGTGCGAGTTCGATGCCCGGCCAGGGAGATTCCCACATGGCGCAGCAGACCTCAGCAGTGTATTTCCCTCGATCTTACTGTGTTGCTCCCCACTCTGTCTCTGGTGAACCCTCTTGCCGCCCGACACCTCTGGCCTGTACCCCAGCTTGTATGCATAAATAAATAAATCTTTAAAAAAATTAAGGAGCTATAGAAACTATTTTTAAAAAAGATTTATTTTTATTTACTCATACAAGAACTGGGGGGTAGACCAGAAGTGCAGGGGGTGAGAAGATTCACCAGAGACAGAGTGGGGAGCAGAACAGGGCAATCTACTGAAATACACTGCTGAGGGGAGGAGTGGGCAAGACAGGAGAGGTCTGATGCACTGTATGTGGGTTAGCTCCCTGGCCAGGGACTAAACTTGTGCTGCAGTACCTGGAGATAGCTTGATAGTGCTGAGACTTAACCCATTGCACCACCAAAGATGCCCAATTCATATTATTGTTAATCTGTGATTTTGCACTTATTTTTCATCTGCCTTGCTAGATATATGTTAATTTTACTGATTCTTTTCCAAAGAGCCACCTCTGTTTCATTGATATCTATTTTTTTTCTGGTTTTAATTTTATTGGTTTCTATTCTTATTTCCTTACTTGAAGACATTCTGTGTTTATTTTGCTCCCTTATTTCTAGGTTATTGAGGTGAGGACTTTAGTTGTTTAGTAGGTTCTTATCCTATTTTCTAACACAATGTACATTTAGTGCTATACATTTTCCTTTCAGCGCTTCTTTAGCTTTGTCCCAAATATTTCATAGATTAAGTTTTCCTTTTCATTCAGTTCAATGTATTTTTTTTTTAGTTTCCATTGAGACTTCCTCTTTGATCTATGGACCTATGGACTCTTAGTTTCCAGGTATTTGGAGATTTTCCTTTATATTTTCTTTTTGCTTTCTAACTTGATTCCTTTGTTTACATCACTGTCGGAACATAGTCTTTATGATTTCATGTCTTTTGAGCTTATTGAGATTTTGTGACACAGGGTCTTACCTATTTTGGAATATGTTTCAAGGACATTTGAAAAGAATATATATTTGGCTGTTTTTGGGTCAGTGTTCTAAAAATATCAGTTAGTTCCTTTTCATTGATGGTGTTGCTGAGCTCTTGTGTCCTTGCTCATTTCCTTTTAGTTGTTCTATTAATGATTGAAAGAGGAATGTTGAAGTCTCCAGTTGTAATTGTGGATTTGCCTAGTTCTCCTTTCAGTTCCATCAAGTTTTGTTTCTCATATTTTACATATCTATTTGATATAAACTATGTCATCTTCTTTTATCCTTCTGATTTTTGTTTCTGTTTTATTTTCCCTACCTTCCTGAGGTTTACTTAACATTTTTTAGAACTCCATTTTGATTTATCTATAGTACTATTTTGAAGTTTTAGGAAGTTACTAAAATGCACATAATGTGAACTTAGTAGCTATTTTTAAATGTAAAGTTAAGTGGTGTTACGTTACATTCCTATTGTGCAGTCAGTACCACCATCCATCTCCAGAACTCTTCATTTTTTCAAAACTAAAGCTCAATAACAATTAAACAATAACTCCCTATCCTTCTGACCATTTGTTCCTGGCACCCAGCATTCTACTTTTTGTCTCTTTGAATTTAACTACTCTAGGTACCTCAAGTAAGTGGAGTCATACAGTAGTTATCTTTTTTGTGAAAAACTCATTTCATTTAGCATTATGTCTTCATGGTTGTTCCATGTTGTAGCATGTGACAAGATTTTCTTTTATGTGTATGCCACACTTTGCTTAGCCACTCATTTACAGATGAACACTTGGGTTGTTTCCCTATTTTAGATGTTGTGCATAATGCTGCTATGAAATGGCTACAGAGTATCTGTTTATGACCCTGTGTTCAGTTCTTTTGAGTAGATAACCATAAGTGTAATTACTGGATCATATGGTAATTCTATTTTTAATTTTTTGAGGATCCACCTTACTATTTTCCATAGCAGCTATACTATTTTACATTCCCGCTAATAGTGTACAAGAGTTCTGTTTGCTTCACATTCTCAACAACATTTTTTTTCATAGTAGCCATTCTAATAGGTATGAGGTGTTATCTCATTGTTTTGATTTTCATTTCACTGATTAGTGATGTTGAGCATTCTTCTACGTGCTTATTGACCACTTGTAAATCTTCTTTGGAGAAATGTCTGTTCAATCCTTTGGTCACTTTTTGAATCAGCTTGTTTGTTTCTTATTGTTGATTCTTAGGCGTTCTTAATGTGTTCTGGATATTAATTCCTTGTCAGATAATATGATTTGTCATATTCTGTGGATTGCCTTTTTACTATGTTGATTGTATATATTGCTTTTTAAGAGCAATTGAGAAAGTGCACAAATTTCCCATATACTCTCTATCTCTACCTCTATAGGCTTCCCCATTATCAACATCCTCCATCAGAGTGGTACACTTGTCACAATTGGTAAACATACATTGACACATCATTGTCCACTAAAATTCATAGTTTACATTATGGTGTAGTCTTAGTATTTTACATTCTATGCATTTGGAAAGATATATAATCATATGTCTCAATCATAATGGTATAGAAAGTAGTTTCACTGCCCTAAAAATTCTCTGTACTCTGCCTAACAAACCATCCCTCTCCCAATCTCTGGCAACCAGTGATTCTTTTATTGTTGCCATAGTTTTGCATTTTCTAGAAAGTCATAGTGTTGTAATCATACATATGTTGCCTTTTCATGCATATACAGTCCCATCATGTCTTGAGCTCATTTCTTTTGAGTGTTAAATAATATTCCATTGTCTACATGTACCACAGTTTATTTTCCCATTCATCCATGGAAGGACATTTTGGCAATTATTAATAAAGCAGATATAACCATTCTGTGTGGATTTTTGTGGACATAAGTTTTCAGCTCCTTTGGAAAAATACCAAAGAGCACAATTGCTGGATCATGAAATAGAAGTATTCTTAGTCTTATAAGAAACTGCAAACTATCTTTCAAAGTGACTGTACCATTTTATATTCCTACAGTAATATTTGAGATTCCTTTAGCTTTGTATCTTGTCAGCATTTGGTGTTGTTAGTGTTTAGGTTTTTGGCATTTTAATAGGTGTGCAACAGTATCTCACTTTTGTTTTAATTCGTATTTCCTAGATGATGTATGATGTTGAACATCTTTTCATTTGTTTGCCCTCTGTATACTTCTTTGGTGAGTTATTTATTAAAACCTCTGGCCCAATTTTTAATCTGGTTCTTGTTTTATTTTTTAGTTAAAAAATTTCTTTGTATATTTCAGATAACCATCCTTTAATCAGATTAATCTCTTGCAAGTAGTTTCTCAGTTTGTTTCTTATCTTCTCTATATTTTGACACTGCCTTTCACAGAATAGAAAATTTTTAATTTTAACAAAGTCAAGATTATCAAATATTTCTTTCATAGATCATATACTTGGTATTACATCTAAAAGTCATCACCATACACTAGGTCATCTATAATTTCTCCTGTATTACCTTCTGGGAATTTTATAGACTATGTTTTATAGAAATGCGTTTTATATTTTTGTCTGTGTCCCATTTTGAATTTATATTTATGAAGGGTGTAAGATTTATGTCTAGATTAGATTTTTGTTTTGCCTGTGGATGTTTTAAGGAGCTCCATCATCATTTGTTGAAAAGAGTATCCTTGTTCTATTGTACTCTTTTGCTCATTTATCACAGATCTGTTGACTATAGGCTCTAATTATAGGGCTCTAATTCTAGGCTCTCTCTATTTTATTTTTGACCAATACCACATTGTCTATTAGTATAGCTTTGTAGTAACTCTTGAAATTGGGTAGTGTCAATCTGTCTTTATTCCTCTCCTTCAACATTGTATTCATTATTCTAGATCTTTTTTTTCTTCTCATATAAACTTGAGAACCAGTATATTGAAATACAAAAATAATTTGCTAGAATTTTGACTGGGATTGCATTGAATCTATAGATCAAGTTGGCAAGAACTGATGTCTTGACAATACTGAGTTTCATACCTAAGAATTGGAGATATATCTCCATTTATTTACTTCATTTTTGATTTATTTTATTAGAGTTGTGTAGTTTTCCATGTATATATGTATGTATGTATGTATATGCATGTATATATATATATACATATCTTGTTAGATTTATATGTAGGCATTTCTTTTTGGGGGGGTACTACGGTAAGAAGCATTATGTTTTTTATTTCAAATTTCACTTTATAAATATCTGGTATATGGGAAAGTGTTTGACTATTATTATCTTTGTACCCTGAAATATTGTTACAATCATTTATCCAGTTCCAGGAGGGTTTTTTTTTTGTTCATTCTTTGAGATATTCTGCATAGATCATCATGTCATCTCTGAACAAAGACAGTTTTGTTTCTTCCATTCAGATCTACATACTTTTTATTTCCTTTTCTTATATTATTGCAGTAGTAGAATTTCCAGGATAGTGTTAAAAAGTAATGATGAGAAGGTATATACTTATTGGGAACGCTTTGAGTTTCTCACTATTAAGTATGATTCAGCTATAGGTGTATAGGTGTTTTGTGAATATTCTTTTTTTAAAAAGGATTTATTTATTTATGCATACAAGCTGGGGTACAGTCCAGAGGTGCAGGGCGGCGAGAGGGTTCACCAGACACAGAACAGGGAGCAAAACAGGCAGATGATGGAAACACACTGCTGAAGGGAGCAGTGGGCGAGGCAGGAAAGGTTTGCAGCGCTATGTGGGAATCTCCCCCACTGGCCGTTGAACTCATGTCGCTGCTCCACAGCATAGCGCTTAACTAGCACAGCTGTGCCACTAAGGAAGCCCTGAATATTCTTCATCAAGTTGAGTATGTCCCCCTCTATTCCTAATTTGCTGAGGTTTTTCACCATGAATGGGTACTGGATTTTCTCAAATGCTTTTTCTGCATCTATTGATATGATTGTGCGTATCCAACTATTACTATAGAATTAATTATTTCTCTCTTCATCAATTTTTGTTTCACATCTTTTGGGGCCCAGTGGTTTGGTGGTGTTGACTTAAATAAGTTGAGGCAAGCAAAAGTAAGTGGGTTTATTAAAAAAGCAATGCTAAGGACTGAAGCCTGGGAACAGCCGCCAGATAGTCCTGGGGAAGCTGCCTCAATTCTGAGCTACTCAGTGGAAATCATGTACAGTTCACAAGGAAGTTACATGAAACATTTCAAGGATTTCTACAAAGAAGATCTGGTAAGGGTCCAGTTAATGTATTTATCTGATGTTCATCTGTGCATAAAGGAAATCAAAGAGGGTTGCTAAAATTTACCCTGTCTATTTAGAGCCTTATATTCCAGGAACTGTAGATTTTAGCAGTATCACATGCCTTTGAGTTGACAGTCTTTGAAGTTACTGATTTGTCTGAAGGCAGTAGTTACCAAAGCATTGCTTTTTCAAAAGACAGTGTTTTACCTGCCTGGGCACAGCCTCTTCGCAGGAAGAGCCAATCTATGTCCTGACTCTTGGTTTGCACCCTTCAGCTGGGGTCAGGGTGAGGGGGGTACCTACTTAATTGCTAGCTTTGGCTCACAGTGTGTACATGTTTATTCTGTTACAATATCTTGAGGAATTAAACTTTTTATCAGTATATACCTTATAGCTTTTTTGTTTCTCATTTTTGCATTACTCTCTCCTTTTATGTTTATTAATTTTTGTAGTAAAATATTTCAATTCCTTTCTCATTTCTTTTTTTAAATCTATTCTATAATTATTTTCTTTGCGGTTACCATAGATATTACATTTACTATCTTAAAGTTATAACATTCTAATTTGAGTTTTATGCCAGCTTAACTTGTATAAATATATACAGAATGTTTAAAGTTTAAATGTATAATTCTCCCTATTTAAAATAATATCCTTTAAGTCTAATGAAATAGATCTTTAATAATAGGATTTCTGAAGATTCTGATCTATTTTCTTATATCTGAGATTAGTCCGTATAATGGGGGAATTTTTTTTTTTAGGTTAACAACTGCTTGAGAAAGGAAGTTCTCTTTACCAGGTGTAACAACTCTCAGGGAAAACTAAAAGGTGAAATATATTTATTGTGTGAAATGAGAATAAAATATTTAAATTCATGTGGGTAGTTTGTGACAGTAAAGGTAAAAATGACAAGGTTAATTTTTAAAAATATTTATTTATTTATGCATAGAAAAACTGGTGTGTAGGCCAGAGGTGTAGGGTGGTGAGAGGATTCACCAGAGACAGAGTGGGGAGCAAAACAGGTGGATCTACTGAAGTACACTGCTGAGGGGAGCAGTGGGCCAGGCAGAAGAGGTCTGCTGCACCATGTGGGAAGCTCCCTGGCTGTGGGATTGAACTCATGCTGCAGTGGCTGCAGTGGAGACTTAATCCACTGTGCTGAAAAAAATGACAAGGTTAATTTTTATGTTACCAGCTAATGCTGATGCAATGGGATCCTCTCTCACTACTTTATTAGTTTTGTCTTCCTCCCACATGCTTTTTCAAAATCTACACTAGAGTCTCATTTGACAAGGAGATGACTAAGATTGCCCTTTTCCCCATGGTATTATATTCCAAGTTTTCCGCCCCCCCAGGATAATATTACATAGCCTTTAATTTTTGTATATTTTGATAATGAAGTCCTTACCTAACTGTTGTTTTGTGTTTTGATTTTAATAAACTAGGAAACGTTTATTCAGACCACATTTCAAATTAAATTTTGAATAGCTATGAGGTTCTGTTTTGTCACATTCACATTACATATAATGTGAAAGACATAACATTTTATACGACAATGTTGTGTCTTAATAAGAAATAAAGTACAGGTGAAATTTTGATGTAGGAATATTCAGTGGACACTAACTTGATTTGGAATTGTGGCTTTTGGAAGTCAAGTTATAGGTTCGCCAGCTAGATAATTACAACAAGCAGCAAAGGCAAATGTCCCAATTATCATTTTTCTAAGATTCAAATTATCACAGTTAGCATAACATATCATAACATATTGAAAATAATTGCATTGAGTCTATTGCAAATGTATATACGCTATTCTGGAAGTTAATGAATGGATCGAAAATTTACAGATTTTGCCACATGATGTCGCTGTATACCACAAAGTCCTGTCAACGTATACGAGGTATTGACTTAAACCTAAAAGAGGAAGCACCATGTTGTCACCGCCCTAAAGAAAAAACGGTAAGGAGGGAAATTACTGAGGATATGAAATTAAAGAAGCAGGAATTTGAAGTAAGGTGAGAGTAAGACGAAAGGTGTAGTGCTTTTGCGATGCTGTTTTCCAGGCGAGGAAGCAAGGGAGCCCCGCGCCTCCTGCTCTTGCTTTTGCTCCTCGCAGCCTGGGAGGCAGGCAGCGGTCAGGTCCGTTACTCGATCCCGGAGGAGGCCAAACACGGCACCTTCGTGGGTCGCATCGCCCAGGACCTGGGGCTGGAGCTGGCCGAGCTGGTGCCCCGCCTGTTCCGGGTGGCGTCCAAAGGCCGCGGAGACCTGCTGGAGGTAAATCTGCAGAATGGCATTTTGTTTGTGAATTCTCGGGTCGACCGGGAGGAGCTGTGCGGGCGGAGCGCGGAGTGCAGCCTCCACCTGGAGGTGATCGTGGACAGGCCGCTGCAGGTTTTCCACGTGGAGGTGGAGGTGAGGGACATTAACGACAATTCACCTATCTTTAAAGGGAGAGAACAAAGGATATTTATTCCTGAATCAAGACTGCTAGATTCACGTTTCCCGATAGAGGGCGCTTCCGATGCAGATGTAGGCACCAACGCTCTTCTATCATACACCCTCAGCCCCAGTGATTATTTCTCTTTGGATGTACAGGCAGGTGATGAACTGAGTAAGTCACTTTCGCTCGAACTGAGGAAATCTCTGGATAGAGAAGAAACGCCAGAACTTCATTTATTACTGACAGCCAGAGACGGAGGCAAACCAGAGCTGGAAAGTTCAGTTCAGCTGCTGATCACGGTGCTCGACGTTAATGACAACGCCCCACTGTTTTCCCAGGCGGTGTACAGAGTCCACCTATTAGAGACTACAGCAAATGGAACGTTAGTAACTACGCTAAATGCCTCTGACGCTGACGAAGATGTAAATGGCGAAATTGTCTTTTCCTTTGGCACTGATATTCCTCTTAACATTAAAAAAATTTTCAAAATTGATTCCAGTTCAGGAGAAATAACTCTAATCGGAAACCTGGATTATGAAGAAACAAAATCCTATGAAATCCAGGTTAAAGCAGTTGATAAAGGAAGTCCTCCAATGTCTAATCACTGCAAGGTTTTAGTGAAAGTACTGGATGTAAATGATAATGCTCCAGTGCTGGCCGTCACGTCGCTTTCTTTGCCCGTCAGAGAGGACGCTCCGCTGGGCACAGTCATCGCCCTGATCAGCGTGCATGACCGTGACTCGGGTATTAACGGGCAAGTGACCTGCAGCCTGACTCCCCATCCTCCATTCAAGCTGGTGTCCACTTTCAAAAATTACTATTCGCTGGTGCTAGATAAAGTCCTGGACCGTGAAAACGTGGCGAGCTATGAGGTGGAGGTGACCGCGCGCGACGGGGGCTCGCCTCCGCTGTCGGCCACGGCCAGCCTGTCGGTGGAGGTGGCCGACGTGAACGACAACGCGCCCGCGTTCGCGCAGCCCGAGTACACGGTGTTCGTGAGGGAGAACAACCCGCCCGGCTGCCACATCTTCACGCTGTCGGCGCGCGACCTGGACGCGCAGGAGAACGCGCGGGTGTCGTACTCGCTGGTGGAGCGGCGCGTGGGCGAGCGCGCGCTGTCGAGCTA